>OU342741.1:446611140-446850947 GCA_910589775.1 Avena eriantha | reverse complement strand
CAGCGGGACTGTTACCCTACACGTCCAAAAATCTACTAAGTGTTATCGCGCATGTGAAGAAGGTCACACCGGGGATCTAGACATTGCATCCATGGACCTTCCACCACACTTGGACACATATACTAGGTCCACGTGCAAGTTCCAGTGGGATTCCGGAGCTCCGGCGGTCCTTTTCCAGCGAAACCCTAGGAAGTGGGGCCCGCGGGTCTACCCCTATAGCTTTCTTTGTACGAGGTTCAGACAACGCGCTTTTTTGTTGGTTTAGCTTTTTTTAGGTCATATCTACATGGAAAACAAAGGTTGGGACCTTATATCACATGCTAGCCCCCCGTATACCGCGGCTGGACTGTTACCCCTACACGTCCAAATCTACTAAGTGTTATCGCACGCATGTGAAGAAGGTCACACCGGGGATCTAGACATTGCATCCATGGACCTTCCACCACACTTGGACACATATACTAGGTCCACGTGCAAGTTCCAGTGGGATTCCGGAGCTCCGGTGTCCTTTTCCAGCGAAACCCTAGGCGGTGGGGCCCGCGGGTCTACCCGTAGCTTTTTTGTACGAGGTTCAGACAACGCACTTTTTTGTTTGTTTAGCTTTGTTTAGGTCATATCTACATGGAAAACAAAGGTTGGGACCTTATAGCACATGCTAGCCCCCGGTATACCCGCAGCGGGACTGTTACCCCTACACGTCCAAAAATCTACTAAGTGTTATCGCACGCATGGAAGAAGGTCACACCGGGGATCTAGACATTGCATCCATGGACCTTCCACCACACTTGGACACATATATAGGTCCACGTGCAAGTTCTAGTGGGATTCCGGAGCTCCGGCGGTCCTTTTCCAGCGAAACCCTAGGCGGTGGGGCCCGCGGGTCTACCCCTATAGCTTTCTTTGTACGAGGTTCAGACAACGCGCTTTTTTTGGTTTAGCTTTGTTTAGGTCATATCTACATGGAAAACAAAGGTTGGGACCTTATAGCACATGCTAGCCCCCGGTATACCCGCAGCAGGACTGTTACCCCTACACGTCCAAAATCTACTAAGTGTTATCGCACGCATGTGAAGAAGGTCACACCGGGGATCTAGACATTGCATCCATGGACCTTCCACCACACTTGGACACATATACTAGGTCCACGTGCAAGTTCTAGTGGGATTCCGGAGCTCCGGTGGTCCTTTTCTAGCAAAACCCTAGGCGGTGGGGCCCGCGGGTCTACCCCTGTAGCTTTCTTTGTACGAGGTTCAAACAACGCGCTTTTTTGTTGTTTAGCTTTGTTTAGGTCATATCTACATGGAAAACAAAGTTTGGGACCTTATAGCACATGCTAGCCCCCCGGTATACCAGCAGCGGGACTGTTACCCCTACACGTCCAAAAATCTACTAAGTGTTATCGCGCATGTGAAGAAGGTCACACCGGGGATCTAGACATTGCATCCATGGACCTTCCACCACACTTGGACACATATAATAGGTCCACGTGCAAGTTCTAGTGGGATTCCGGAGCTCCGGCGGTCCTTTTCCAGCGAAACCCTAGGCGGTGGGGCCCGCGGGTCTACCCCTATAGCTTTCTTTGTACGAGGTTCAAACAACGCGCTTTTTTGTTGGTTTAGCTTTGTTTAGGTCATATCTACATGGAAAACAAAGTTTGGGACCTTATAGCACATGCTAGCCCCCCGGTATACCCGCGGCGGGACTGTTACCCTACACGTCCAAAATCTACTAAGTGTTATCACGCATGTGAAGAAGGTCACACCGGGGATATAGACATTGCATCCATGGACCTTCCACCACACTTGGACACATATACTAGGTCCACGTGCAAGTTCCAGTGGGATTCCGGAGCTCCGGCGGTCCTTTTCCAGCGAAACCCTAGGCGGTTGGGGCCCGCGGGTCTACCCCTGTAGCTTTCTTTGTAGGAGGTTCAGACACGATGTTTTTGTTGTTTAGCTTTGTTTAGGTCATATCTAAATGGAAAACAAAGGTTGGGACCTTATATCACATGCTAGCCCCCCGGTATACCCGCGCGGGACTGTTACCCCTACACGTCCAAAAATCTACTAAGTGTTATCGCACGCATGTGAAGAAGGTCACACCGGGGATCTAGACATTGCATCCATGGACCTTCCACACACTTGGACACATATATAGGTCCACGTTCAAGTTCTAGTGGGATTCCGGAGCTCCGACGGTCTTTTCCAGCGAAACCCTAGGAAGTGGGGCCCGCGGGTCTACCCCTATAGCTTTCTTTGTACGAGGTTCAGACAACGCGCTTTTTTGTTGGTTTAGCTTTGTTTAGGTCATATCTACATGGAAAACAAAGGTTGGGACCTTATAGCACATGCTAGCCCCCGGTATACCCGCAGCAGGACTGTTACCCCTACACGTCCAAAAATCTACTAAGTGTTATCGCACGCATGTGAAGATGGTCACACCGGGGATCTAGACATTCCATCCATGGACCTTCCACCACACTTGGACACATATACTAGGTCCACGTGCAAGTTCTAGTGGGATTCCGGAGCTCCGGTGGTCCTTTTCCAGTGAAACCCTAGGCGGTGGGGCCCGCGGGTCTACCCCTGTAGCTTTCTTTGTACGAGGTTAAACAACGCGATTTTTTGTTGGTTTAGCTTTGTTTAGGTCATATCTACATGGAAACAAAGGTTGGGACCTTATAGCACATGCTAGCCCCCCGTATACCCGCAGCGGGACTGTTACCCCTACACGTCCAAAAATCTACTAAGTGTTATCGCACGCATGTGAAGAAGGTCACACCGGGGATCTAGACATTGCATCATGGACCTTCCACCACACTTGGACACATATACTAGGTCCACGTGCAAGTTCTAGTGGATTCCGGAGCTCCGGCGGTCCTTTTCCAGCGAAACCCTAGGAAGTGGGGCCCGCGGGTCTACCCCTGTAGCTTTCTTTGTACGAGGTTCAAACAACGCGCTTTTTTTGTTGGTTTAGCTTTGTTTAGGTCATATCTACATGGAAAACAAAGGTTGGGACCTTATCACATGCTAGCCCCCCGGTATACCCGCAGCTGGACTGTTACCCCTACACGTCCAAGAATCTACTAAGTGTTATCGCATCGCATGTGAAGAAGGTCACACCGGGGATATAGACATTGCATCATGGACCTTCCACCACACTTGGACACATATACTAGGTCCAGTGCAAGTTCCAGTGGGATTCCGGAGCTCCGGCGGTCCTTTTGCCAGCGAAACCCTAGGCGGTGGGGCCCGCGGGTCTAACCCCTGTAGCTTTCTTGTACGAGGTTTCAGAACACGCCTTTTTGTTGGTTTAGCTTTGTTTAGGTCATATCTACATGGAAAAACAAAGGTTGGGACCTTATATCACATGCTACCCCCCGGTATACCCGCAGCGGGACTGTTACCCCTACACGTCCAGGAATCTACTAAGTGTTATCGCACGCATGGGAAGAAGGTCACACCGGGGATCTAGACATTGCATCCATGGACCTTCCTACCACACTTGGACACATATACTAGGTCCACGTGCAAGTTCTAGTGGGATTCCGGAGCTTCCGACGGTCCTTTTCCAGCGAAACCCTAGGCAGTGGGGCCCGCGGGTCTACCCCTATAGCTTTCTTTGTACGAGGTTCACATCAACGCGCTTTTTTGTTGGTTTAGCTTTGTTTAGGTCATATCTACATGGAAACCAAAGGTTGGGACCTTATAGCACATGCTAGCCCCCTGGTATACCCTCAGCGGGACTGTTACCCCTACACGTCCAAAAATCTACTAATTGTTATCGCACGCATGTGAAGATGGTCACACCGGGGATCTAGACTTCCATCCATGGACCTTCCACCACACTTGGACACATATACTACAGTCCACGTGCAAGTTCCCAGGGGGATTCCGGAGCTCCGGTGGTCCTTTTCAGTGAAACCCTAGGCAGTGGGGGCCCGCGGGTCTACCCCTGTAGCTTTTCTTTGTACGAGGTTAAACAACGCGTTTTTTGTTGGTTTAGCTTTGTTTAGGTCATATCTACATGGAAAACATGTTTGGGACCTTATAGCACATGCTAGCCCCCCGGTATACCAGCAGCGGACTGTTACCCCTACACGTCCAAAAATCTACTAAGTGTTATCGCGCATGTGAAGAAGGTCACACCGGGGATCTAGACATTGCATCCATGGACCTTCCACCACACTTGGACACATATACTAGGTCCACGTGCAAGTTCCAGTGGGATTCCGGAGCTCCGGCGGTTCTTTTCCAGCGAAACCCTAGGAGTGGGGCCCGCGGGTCTACCCCTATAGCTTTCTTTGTACGAGGTTCAGACAACGCGCTTTTTTGTTGGTTTAGCTTTGTTTAGGTCATATCTACATGGAAAACAAAGGTTGGGACCTTATCAAATGCTAGCCCCCCGGTATACCCGCGGCTGGACTGTTACCCCTACACGTCCAAAATCTACTAAGTGTTATCGCACGCATGTGAAGAAGGTCACACCGGGGATATAGACATTGCATCATGGACCTTCCACCACACTTGGACACATATACTAGGTCCACGTGCAAGTTCCAGTGGGATTCCGGAGCTCCGTGGTCCTTTCCAGCGAAACCCTAGGCGGTGGGGCCCGCGGGTCTACCCCTGTAGCTTTTTTGTACGAGGTTCAGACAACGCGCTTTTTTGTTTGTTTAGCTTTGTTTAGGTCATATCTACATGGAAACAAAGGTTGGGACCTTATATCACATGCTAGCCCCCCGGTATACCCGCAGCGGGACTGTTACCCCTACACGTCCAGGAATCTACTAAGTGTTATCGCACGCATGGGAAGAAGGTCACACCGGGGATCTAGACATTGCATCCATGGACCTTCCACACACTTGGACACATATATAGGTCCACGTTCAAGTTCTAGTGGGATTCCGGAGCTCCGACGGTCCTTTTCCAGCGAAACCCTAGGAAGTGGGGCCCGCGGGTCTACCCCTATAGCTTTCTTTGTACGAGGTTCACACGCGCTTTTTGTTGGTTTAGCTTTGTTTAGGTCATATCTACATGGAAAACAAAGGTTGGGACCTTATAGCACATGCTAGCCCCCCGTATACCCGCGGCTGGACTGTTACCCCTACACGTCCAAAAATCTACTAATGTCTATGCACACATGTGAAGAAGGTCACACCGGGATCTAGACATTGCATCCATGGACCTTCCACCACACTTGGACACATATACTAGTCCACGTGCAAGTTCTAGTGGGATTCCGGAGCTCCGGTGGTCCTTTTCCAGTGAAACCCTAGGCGGTGGGGCCCGCGGGTCTACCCCTGTAGCTTTCTTTGTACGAGGTTCAAACAACGCGATTTTTTGTTGGTTTAGCTTTGTTTAGGTCATATCTACATGGAAAACAATGTTTGGGACCTTATAGCACATGCTAGCCCCCCGTATACCAGCAGCGGGACTGTTACCCCTACACGTCCAAAATCTACTAAGTGTTATCGCGCATGTGAAGAAGGTCAAACCGAGGATCTAAACATTGCATCCATGGACCTTCCACCACACTTGGACACATATACTAGGTCCACGTGCAAGTTCACAGTGGGATTCCGGAGCTCCGCGGTGTCTTTTCCAGCGAAACCCTAGGAAGTGGGGCCCGCGGGTCCTACCCCTATAGCTTTCTTTGTACGAGGTTCAGACAACGCGCTTTTTTGTTGGTTTAGCTTTGTTTAGGGTCATATCTACATGGAAAACAAGGTTAGGACCTTATATCAATGCTAGCCCCCCGGTATACCCGCGGCGGGACTGTTACCCCCCCTACACGTCCACAAATCTACTAAGTGTTATCGCACGCATGTGAAGAAGGTCACAGACCGGGGATATAGACATTGCATGCATGGACTTCCACCACACTTGGACCACATATACTAGGTCCATGTGCAAAGTTCTAGTGGGATTCCGGAGCTCCGGCGGTCCTTTTCCAGCGAAACCCTAGGCGGTGGGCCCGCGGGGTCTACCCTCTGTAGCTTTTTATTGTACGGGGTTCAGACAACGCGCTTTTTTGTTTGTTTTGATTTGTTATAGGTCATATCTAAATGGAAAAAACCAAAGGTTGGGAAAAAACATCTTAATATCACATGCTAGCCCCCCGGTAAACCCGCAGCAGGACGGTTACCCCTACAACGTCCAAAAAATCTACTAAGTGTTATCCGCACGGATGTGAAGATGGTCACAAACCGGGGGATCTAGACATTCCAATCCATGGACCTTCCACCACACATTGGACACATATACTGACGTCCACGTGCAAGTTCTAGTGGGATTCCGGAGCTCAGTGGTCCTTTTCTAGTGAAACCCTAGGCGGGTGGGGGCCCGCGGGTCCTACCCCTGTTAGCGTTCTGTTGTACGAGGTTAAATAACAACGCGATTTTTGTTGGTTTACCTTTGTTTAGGTCAGTATCTACATGGAAAACAATGTTTGAGGACCTTATACCACATGCTAGCCCCCCGGTATACCAGCAGCCGGACCTGTTACCCCTACACGTCCAAAAATCTACTAAGTTTATCGCACGATGTGAAGAAGGTCACACCGGGGATCTAGACATTGCATCCATGGACCTTCCACCACACTTGGACACATATACTAGGTCCACGTGCAAGTTCTAGTGGGATTCCGGAGCTCCGGCGGTCCTTTTCACGGAACCCTAGGCAGTGGGGCCCGCGGGTCTACCCCTTAGCTTTCTTTGTACGAGGTTCAAACAACGCGCTTTTTTTTGGTTTAGCTTTGTTTAGGTCATATCTACATGGAAAACAAAGGTTGGGACCTTATATCATGCTAGCCCCCCGGTATACCCGCGCTGGACTGTTACCCCTACACGTCCAAAATCTACTAAGTGTTATCGCACGCATGTGAAGAAGGTCACACCGGGGATATAGACATTGCATCATGGACCTTCCACCACACTTGGACACATATACTAGGTCCACGTGCAAGTTCCAGTGGGATTCCGGAGCTCCGGCGGTCCTTTTCCAGCGAAACCCTAGGCGGTGGGGGCCCGCGGGTCTACCCTTGTAGCTTTTTTGTAGCAGGTTTCAGACAACGCCTATTTTTGTTTGTTTAGCTTTTCTTTAGGTCATATCTAAATGAAAAACAAGGTTGGGACCTTATATCACATGCTAGCCCCCCTGGTATATCCAGCAGCGGGACTGTTACCCCTACACGTCCAGGAATCTACTAAGTGTTATCGCACGCATGGAAGAAGGTCACACCGGGGATCTAGACATTGCATCCATTTACCTTCCTACTACACTTGGACACATATACTAGGATCCACGTTCAAGTTCCTAGGTGGGATTCCGGAGCTCCGACGGTCCTTTTCCAGCGAAACCCTAGGAAATGGGGCCCGCGGGTCTACCCCTATAGCTTTCTTGTACGAGGTTCACACAACGCGCTTTTTGTTGGTTTAGCTTTTTTAGGTCAAATATACATGGAAAACAAAGGTTGGGACCTTATAGCACATGCTAGCCCCCGGTATACCCGCAGCGGGACTGTTACCCCTACACGTCCTAAAAATCTACTAAGTGTTATCGCACGCATGTGAAGAGGTCACACCGGGGATCTAGACATTCCATCCATGGACCTTCCACCACACTTGGACACATATACTAGGTCCACGTGCAAGTTCTAGTGGGATTCCGGAGCTCCGGCGGTCCTTTTCAGTGAAACCCTAGCGGTGGGGCCCGCGGGTCTACCCCTGTAGCTTTCTTTGTACGAGGTTCAAAACAACGCGATTTTGTCGGTTTAGCTTTGTTTAGGTCATATCTACATGGAAAAACAAAGGTTGGGACCTTATAGCACATGCTAGCCCCCCGGTAATACCAGCAGCGGGACTGTTACCCTACACGTCCAGAAATCTACTAAGTGTTATCGCACGCATGTGAAGAAGGTCACACCGGGGATCTAGACATTGCATCCATGGACCTTCCACCACACTTGGACACATATAATAGGGTCCACGTGCAAGTTCTAGTGGGATTCCGGAGCTCCGGTGGTCCTTTTCATGTGAAACCCTAGCGGTGGGGCCCGCGGGTCTACCCCTGTAGCTTTCTTTGTACGAGGTTCAAACAACGCGCTTTTTTTGTTGGTTTAGCTTTGTTTAGGTCATATCTACATGGAAAACAAAGTTTGGGACCTTATAGCACATGCTAGCCCCCCGGTATACCCGCAGCGGGACTGTTACCCCTACACGTCCAAAAATCTACTAAGTGTTATCGCGCATGTGAAGAAGGTCACACCGGGGATCTAGACATTAGCATCCATGGACCTTCCACCACACTTGGACACATATAAGGTCCACGTGCAAGTTCCAGTGGGATTCCGGAGCTCCGGCGGTCCTTTTCCAGCGAAACCCTAGGAAGTGGGGCCCGCGGGTCTACCCCATAGCTTTCTTTGTACGAGGTTCACACAACGCGCTTTTTTTGGTTTAGCTTTTTTTAGGTCATATCTACATGGAAAACAAAGGTTGGGACCTTATAGCACATGCTAGCCCCCGGTATACCCGCAGCGGGACTGTTACCCCTACACGTCTAAAAATCTACTAAGTGTTATCGCACGGATGTGAAGATGGTCACACCGGGGATCTAGACATTCCATCCATGGACCTTCCACCACACTTGGACACATATACTACGTCCACGTGCAAGTTCTAGTGGGATTCCGGAGCTCCGGTGGTCCTTCTCCAGTGAAACCCTAGGCGGTTGGGCCCGCAGGCTACCCCTGTAGCTTCTTTGTACGAGGTTCAAACAACGCGATTTTTGTTGTTTTAGCTTTGTTTAGCTCATATCTACATGGAAACAATGTTGGGACCTTATAGCACATGCTAGCCCCCGGTAACCAGCAGCGGGACTGTTACGCCTACACGTCCAAAAATCTACTAAGTGTTATCGCGCATGTGAAGAAGGTCACACCGGGGATCTAGACATTGCATCCATGGACCTTCCACCACACTTGGAAACATATAATAGGTCCATGTTCAAGTTCTAGTGGGATTCCGGAGCTCCGTGGTCCTTTTCATGTGAAACCCTAGGCGGTGGGGCCCGCGGGTCTACCCCTGTAGCTTTCTTTGTACGAGGTTAAAACAACGGGATTTTTTGCTGGTTTAGCTTTGTTTAGGTCATATCTACATGGAAAACAATGTTGGGGACCTTATAGCACATGCTAGCCCCCCGGTATACCCGCGGCGGGACTGTTACGCCTACACGTCCAAAAATCTACTAAGTGTTATCGCGCATGTGAAGAAGGTCACACCGGGGATATAGACATTGCATCCATGGACCTTCCACCACACTTGGACACATATAATAGGTCCACGTGCAAGTTCCAGTTGGATTCCGGAGCTCCGGCGGTCCTTTTCCAGCGAAACCCTAGGCGGTTGGGCCCGCGGGTCTACCCCTGTAGCTTTTTGTGTAGGAGGTTCAGACAACGCACGTTTTTGTTTGTTTAGCTTTGTTTAAGTCCTATCTAAATGGAAACAAAGGTTGGGAACCTTATATCACATGCTAGCCCTCGGTATACCCGCAGCGGGACTGTTACCCCTACACGTCCAGGAAATCTACTAAGTGTTATCGCACGCATGGAAGAAGGTCACACCGGGGATCTAGACATTGCATCCATGTACCTTCCACACACTTGGACACATATACTAGGTCCACGTGCAAGTTCTAGTGGGATTCCGGAGCTCCGCGGTCCTTTTCCAGCGAAACCCTAGGCGGTGGGGCCCGCGGGTCTACCCCTATGTAGCTTTCTTTGTACGAGGTTTACAACAACGCGCTTTTTTGTTGGTTTAGCTTTGTTTAGGTCATATCTACATGGAAAACAAAGTTGGGACCTTATAGCACATGCTAGCCCCCGGTATACCCGCAGCGGGACTGTTACCCTACACGTCCAAAATATCTACTAAGTGTTATCGCACGCATGTGAAGAAGGTCACACCGGGGATCTAGACATTGCATCCATGGACCTTCCACCACACTTGGACACATATACTAGGTCCACGTGCAAGTTCTAGTGGGATTCGGGAGCTCCGGCGGTTCTTTTCTAGCGAAACCCTAGGAAGTGGGGCCCGCGGGTCTACCCCTATAGCTTTCTTTGTACGAGGTTCGGACAACGCGCTTTTTTGTTGGTTTAGCTTTTTTTAGGTCATATCTACATGAAAAACAAAGGTTGGGACCTTATATCAAATGCTAGCCCCCGGGTATACCCGCGGCTGGACTGTTACCCCTACACGTCCAAAAATCTACTAAGTGTTATCGCACGCATGTGAAGAAGGTCACACCGGGGATATAGACATTGCATCATGGACCTTCCTACACACTTGGCCACATATATAGGTCGACGTGCAAGTTCTAGTGGGATTCCGTAGCTCCGACGGTCCTTTTCAGCGAAACCCTAGGGAAGTGGGGCCCGCGGGTCTACCCCTATAGCTTTCCTTTGTACGAGGTTCACCACACGCGTTTTTTGTTGGTTTAGCTTTGTTTAGGTCATATCTACATGGAAAACAAAGGTTGGGACCTTATAGCACATGCTAGCCCCCGGTATACCCGCAGCAGCACTGTTACCCCTACACGTCCAAAAATCTACTAAGTGTTATCGCACGCATGTGAAGATGGTCACACCGGGGATCTAGAAATTCCATCCATGGACCTTCCACCACAGTTGGACACATATACTACGTCCACGTGCAAGTTCTAGTGGGATTCCGGAGCTCCGGTGGTCCTTTTCAGTGAAACCCTAGGCGGTGGGGCCCGCGGGTCTACCCCTATAGCTTTCTTTGTACGAGGTTCAGCACAACGCGTTTTTTTTGGTTTAGCTTTGTTTAGCTCATATCTACATGGAAAACAAATGCTTGGGATCTTATAGGACATGCTAGCCCCCCGGTATACCTAGCAGCGGGACTGTTACGCCTACACGTCCAAAATCTACTAAGTGTTATCGCGCATGTGAAGAAGGTCACACCGGGGATCTAGACATTGCATCCATGGACCTTCCACCACACTTGGACACATATACTAGGTCCACGTGCAAGTTCCAGTTGGATTCCGGAGCTCCGGCGGTTCTTTTCCAGCGAAACCATAGGAAGTGGGTCCCGCGAGTCTACCCCTATAGCTTTCTTTGTACGAGGTTCAGACAACGCGCTTTTTTGTTGGTTTAGCTTTTTTTAGGTCATATCTATATGGAAAACAAAGGTTGGGACCTTATATCAAATGCTAGCCCCCCGGTATACCCGCGGCTGGAATGTTACCCCTACACGTCCAAAAATCTACTAAGTGTTATCGCACGCATATGAAGAAGGTCACACCGGGGATATAGACATTGCATGCATGGACCTTCCACCACACTTGGACACGTATACTAGGTCCATGTGGAAGTTCCAGTGGGATTCCGGAGCTCCGGCGGTCCTTTTCCAGCGAAACCCTAGGCGGTGGGCCCCGCGGGTCTACCCCTGTAGCTTTTTTGTAGGAGGTTCAGACAACGCGCGTTTTTGTTTGTTTAGCTTTGTTTAGGTCATATCTACATGGAAAACAAAGGTTGGGACCTTATAGCACATGCTAGCCCCACGGTATACCCGCAGCGGGACTGTTACCCCTACACGTCCAGGAATCTACTAAGTGTTATCGCGCGCATGGGAAGAAGATCACACCGGGGATCTAGACATTGCATACATGTACCTTCCTACACACTTGGCCACATATATAGGTCCACGTTCAAGTTCTAGTGGGATTCCGGAGCTCCGACGGTCCTTTTCCAGCGAAACCCTAGGAAATGGGGCCCGCGGGTCTACCCTATAGCTTTCTTTGTACGAGGTTCACACAACGCGCTTTTTTGTTGGTTTAGCTTTGTTTAGGTCATATCTACATGGAAAACAAAGGTTGGGACCTTATAGCACATGCTAGCCCCCGGTATACCCGCAGGAGGACTGTTACCCCTACACGTCCAAAAATCTACTAAGTGTTATCGCACGGATGTGAAGATGGTCACACCGGGGATCTAGACATTCCATCCATGGACCTTCCACCACACTTGGACACATATACTACGTCCACGTGCAAGTTCTAGTGGGATTCCGGAGCTCCGGTGGTCCTTTTCCAGTGAAACCCTAGGCGGTGGGGCCCGTGGGTCTACCCCTGTAGCTTTCTTTGTACGAGGTTAAAACAACGCGATTTTTGTTGGTTTAGCTTTGTTTAGGTCATATCTACATGGAAAACAATGTTTGGGACCTTATAGCACATGCTAGCCCCCCGGTATACCAGCAGTGGGACTGTTACGCCTACACGTCCAAAAATCTACTAAGTGTTATCGCGCATGTGAAGAAGGTCACACCGGGGATCTAGACATTATCCATGGACCTGCCACCACACTTGGACACATATACTAGGTCCACGTGCAAGTTCCAGTTGGATTCCGGAGCTCCGGCGGTTCTTTTCTAGCCAAACCCTAGGAAGTGGGGCCCGCGGGTCTACCCCTATAGCTTTCTTTGTACGAGGTTCACACAACGCGCTTTTTTGTTGGATTAGCTTTGTTTAGGTCATATCTACATGAAAACAAAGGTTGGGACGTTATATCAAATGCTAGCCCCCCGTTATACCCGCGCTGGACTGTTACCCCTACACGTCCAAAAATCTACTAAGTGTTATCGCACGCATGTGAAGAAGGTCACACCGGGGTTATAGACATTGCATGCCATGGACCTTCCGCCACACTTGGACACATATACTACGTCCACGTGCAAGTTCTAGTGGGATTCCGGAGGTCCGGTGGTCCTTTTCTAGCGAAACCCTAGGCGGTGGGGCCTGCGGGTCTACCCCTGTAGCTTTCTTTGTACGAGGTTAAAACAACGCGCTTTTTTGTTGGTTTAGCTTTGTTTAGGTCATATCTACATGTAAAACAATGTTGGGACCTTATAGCACATGGTAGCCACCGGTATACCAGCAGCGGGACTGTTACCCCTAGACGTCCAAAAATCTACTAAGTGTTATCGCGCATGTGAAGACGGTCACACCGAGGATCTAGACATTGCATCCATGGACCTTCCACCACACTTGGACACATATACTAGGTCCACGTGAAAGTTCCAGTGGGATTCCGGAGCTCCGGACGGTCCTTTTCCAGCGAAACCCTAGGAAGTGGGGCCCGCGGGTCTACCCCTATAGCTTTCTTTGTACGAGGTTCAGACAACGCGCTTTTTTGTTGGTTTAGCTTTGTTTAGGTCATATCTACATGGAAAACAAAGGTTGGGACCTTATATCACATGCTAGCCCCCCGGTATACCCGCAGGCGGGACTGTTACCCCTACACGTCCAAAATCTACTAAGTGTTATCGCACGCATGTGAAAGAACGTCACACCGGGGATATAGACATTGCATGCATGGACCTTCCACCACACTTGGACACATATACTACGTCCACGTGCAAGTTCTAGTGGGATTCCGGAGCTCCGGCGGTCCTTTTCCAGCGAAACCCTAGGCGGTGGGGCCCGCGGGTCTACCCCTGTAGCTTTCTTTGTACGAGGTTCAGACAACGCACTTTTTTGTTTGTTTAGATTTGTTTAGGTCATATCTACATGGAAAACAAAGGTTGGACCTTATAGCAATGCTAGCCCCCCGGTATACCCGCAAGCGGGACTGTTACCCCTACACGTCCAAGAATCTACTAAGTGTTATCGCACGCATGTGAAGAAGGTCACACCGGGGATCTAGACATTGCATCCATGACCTTCCACCACACTTGGACCACATATACTAGGTCCACGTGCAAGTTCCAGTGGGATTCCGGAGCTCCAGGCGGTCCCTTTTCACAGCGAAACCCTAGGACGGTGGGGCCCGCGGGTCTACCCCTATAGCTTTCTTTGTACGAGGTTCAGACAACGCGCTTTTTTGTTGGTTTAGCTTTGTTTAGGTCATATCTACATGGAAACAAAGGTTGGGACCTTATATCACATGCTAGCCCCCCGGTATACCCGCGGCTGGACTGTTACCCCTACACGTCCGAAAATCTACTAAGTGTTATCGCACGCATGGAAAGAACGTCACACCGGGGATATAGACATTGCATGGATGGACCTTCCACCACACTTGTACACATATGCTACGTCCACGTGCAAGTTCTAGTGGGATTCCGGAGCTCCGGTGGTCCTTTTCCACGGAAACCCTAGGCAGTGGGGCCCGCGGGTCTACCCCTTTAGCTTTCTTTCTACGTGGTTAAAACAACGCGATTTTTTGTTGGTTTATCTTTGTTTAGGTCATATCTACAGGAAAACAATGTTGGGACCTTATAGCACATGCTAGCCCCCCGGTATACCAACAGCGGGACTGTTACCCCTACACGTCCAAAAATCTACTAAGTGTTATCGCACGCATGTGAAGAAGGTCACACCGGGGGTCTAGACATTGCATCATGGACCTTCCACCACACTTGGACACATATACTAGGTCCATCGTGCAAGTTCTAGTTGGGATTCCGGAGCTCCGGCGGTCCTTTTCCAGCGAAACCCTAGACGGTGGGGCCCGCGGGTCTACCCCTGTAGCTTTTTTTGTACGAGGTTCAGACAACGCGCTTTTTTGTTGTTTTGATTTTTTTAGGTCATATCTAAATGGAAAACAAAGGTTGGGACCTTATATCACATGCTAGCCCGCCGGTATACCCGCAGCGGCACTGTTACCCCTACACGTCCAGGAATCTACTAAGTGTTATCGCACGCATGGGAAGAAGGTCACACCGGGGATCTAGACATTGCATCCATGTACCTTCCTACACACTTGGACACATATATAGGTCCACGTTCAAGTTCTAGTTGGATTCCGGAGCTCCGACGGTCCTTTTCCAACGAAACCCTAGGAAGTGGGGCCCCGCGGGTCTACCCCTGTAGCTTTTTTGTACGAGGTTCAGACAACGTGCTTTTTTGTTTGCTTAGATTTGTTTAGGTCATATCTAAATGGAAAACAAAGGTTGGGACCTTATATCACAAGCTAGCCCCCTAGTATACCCGCAGCGGGACTGTTACCCCTACACGTCCAGGAATCTACTAAGTGTTATCGCACGCATGGGAAGAAGGTTACACCGAGGATCTAGACAGTGCATCCATGTACCTTCCTACACACCTGGACACATATATAGGTCCACGTTCAAGTTCTAGTGGGATTCCGGAGCTCCGACGGTCCTTTTCCAGCGAAACCCTAGGAAGTGGGGCCCGCGGGTCTACCCCTATAGCTTTCTTTGTACGAGGTTCACACAACGCTCTTTTTTGTTGGTTTAGCTTTGTTTAGGTCATATCTACATGGAAAACAAAGGTTGGGACCTTATAGAACATGCTAGCCCCCGGTATACCCGCAGCAGGACTATTACCCCTACACGTCCAAAAATCTAATAAGTGTTATCGCACGGATGTGAAGATGGTCACAACGGGGATCTAGACATTCACTCCATGGACCTTCCACCACACTTGGACACATATACTACGTCCATGTGCAAGTTCTAGTGGGATTCCGGAGCTCCGGTGGTCCTTTTCCACGGAAACCCTAGGCAGTGGGGCCCGCGGGTCTACCCCTTTAGCTTTCTTTGTACGAGGTTAAAACAACACGATTTTTTGTTGGTTTATCTTTGTTTAGGTCATATCTACATGGAAAACAATGTTTAGGACCTTATAGCAGATGCTAGCCCCCAGGTATACCAGCAGCGGGACTGTTACGCCTACACGTCCAAAAATCTACTAAGTGTTATCGCGCATGTGAAGAAGGTCACACCGGGGTTCTAGACATTGTATCCATGGACCTTCCACCACACTTGGACACATATACTAGGTCCACGTGCAAGTTCCAGTTGGATTCCGGAGCTCCGGCGGTTCTTTTCGAGCGAAACCCTAGGAAGTGGGGCCCGCGAGTCTACCCCTATAGCTTTCTTTGTACGAGGTTCAGACAACGCGCTTTTTTGTTGGTTTAGCTTTGTTTAGGTCATATCTACATGGAAAACAAAGGTTGGGACCTTATAGCACATGCTAGCCCCCGGTATACCCGCAGGAGGACTGTTACCCCTACATGTCCAAAAATCTACTAAGTGTTATCGCACGGATGTGAAGATGGTCACACCGGGGATCTAGACATTCCATCCATGGAACTTCCACCATACTTGGACACATATACTACGTCCACGTGCAAGTTCTAGTGGGATTCCGGAGCTCCGGTGGTCCTTTTCCAGTGAAACCCTAGGCGGTGGGGCCCGCGGGTCTACCCCTGTAGCTTTCTTTGTACGAGGTTCAAACAACGCGATTTTTGTTGTTTTAGCTTTGTTTAGCTCATATCTACATGGAAAACAATGTTTGGGACCTTATAGCACATGCTAGCCCCCCGGTATACCAGCAGCGGGACTGTTACCCCTACACGTCCAAAAATCTACTAAGTGTTATCGCGCATGTGAAGAAGGTCACACCGAGGATCTAGACATTGCATCCATGGACCTTCCACCACACTTGGCAACATATACTAGGTCCACATGCAAGTTCCAGTGGGATTCCGGAGCTCCGGCGGTTCTTTTCCAGCGAAACCCTAGGAGTGGGCCCGCGGGTCTACCCCTATAGCTTTCTTTGTACGAGGTTCAGACAACGCGCTTTTTTGTTGGTTTAGCTTTATTTAGGTCATATCTACATGAAAAACAAAGGTTGGGACCTTATATCAAATGCTAGCCCCTCGGTATCGCCGCGGCTGGACTGTTACCCCTAAACGTCCAAAAATCTACTAAGTGTTATCGCACGCATGTGAAAAAGGTCACACCGGGGATATAGACATTGCATGCATAGACTTTCCACCACACTTGGACACATATACTAGGTCCATGTGCAAGTTCTAGTGGGATTCCGGAGCTCCGGCGGTCCTTTTCCTGCGAAACCCTAGGCGGTGGGGCCCGCGGGTCTACCCCTGTAGCTTTTTTTGTACGGGTTCAGACAACGCGCTTTTTTGTTTGTTTTGATTTGTTTAGATCATATCTAAATGGAAAACAAAGGGTGGGACCTTATATCACATGCTAGCCCCCCGGTAAACCCCCAGCGGGACTGTTACCCCTACACGTCCAAAAATCTACTAAGTGTTATCGCACGGATGTGAAGATGGTCACACCGGGGATCTAGACATTCCATCCATGGACCTTCCACCACACTTGGACACATATACTACGTCCACGTGCAAGTTCTAGTGGGATTCCGGAGCTCCGGTGGTCCTTTTCTAGTGAAACCCTAGGCGGTGGGGCCCGCGGGTCTACCCCTGTAGCTTTCTTTGTACGAGGTTAAAACAACGCGATTTTTTTGGTTTAGCTTTGTTTAGGTCATAGCTACATGGAAAACAATGTTTGGGACCTTATACCACATGCTAGCCCCCCGGTATACCAGCAGCGGGACTATTACGCCTACACGTCCAAAAATCTACTAAGTGTTATCGCGCATGTTAAGAAGGTCACACCGAGGATCTAGACATTGCATCCATGGACCTTCCACCACACTTGGACACATATACTAGGTCCACAGTGCAAGTTCCAGTGGGATTCTGGAGCTCCGGCGGTTCTTTTCCAGCGAAACCCTAGGAAGTGGGCCCGCGGGTACTACCCCTATAGCTTTCTTTGTACGAGGTTCAGACAACGCGCTTTTTTGTTGGTTTAGCTTATTTAGGTCATATCTACATGGAAAACAAAGGTTGGGACCTTATATCAAATGCTAGCCCCCCGGTATACCTCGCGGCTGGGACTGTTACCCCTACACGTCCAAAATCTACTAAGTGTTATCGCACGCATGTGAAGAAGGTCACACCGGGGATATAGACATTGCATGCATGGACCTTCCACCACACTTGGACACATATACTAGGTCCATCGTGCAAGTTCTAGTGGGATTCCGGAGCTCCGGCGGTCCTTTTCCAGCGAAACCCTAGGCGGTGGGGCCCGCGGGTCTACCCCTGTAGCTTTTTTTGTACGAGGTTCAGACAACGCGCTTTTTTGTTTGTTTTGATTTTTTTAGGTCATATCTAAATGGAAAACAAAGGTTGGGACCTTATATCACATGCTAGCCCCCCGGTATACCCGCAGCGGGACTGTTACCCCTACACGTCCAGGAATCTACTAAGTGTTATCGCACGCATGGGAAGAAGGTCACACCGGGGATCTAGACATTGCATCCATGTACCTTCCTACACACTTGGACACATATATAGGTCCACGTTCAAGTTCTAGTTGGATTCCGGAGCTCCGACGGTCCTTTTCCAACGAAACCCTAGGAAGTGGGCCCCGCGGGTCTACCCCTGTAGCTTTTTTTGTACGAGGTTCAGACAACGTGCTTTTTTGTTTGCTTAGATTTGTTTAGGTCATATCTAAATGGAAAACAAAGGTTGGGACCTTATATCACAAGCTAGCCCCCTGGTATACCCGCAGCGGGACTGTTACCCCTACACGTCCAGGAATCTACTAAGAGTTATCGCACGCATGGGAAGAAGGTTACACCGAGGATCTAGACAATGCATCCATGTACCTTCCTACACACCTGGACACATATATAGGTCCACGTTCAAGTTCTAGTGGGATTCCGGAGCTCCGACGGTCCTTTTCCAGCGAAACCCTAGGAAGTGGGGCCCGCGGGTCTACCCCTATAGCTTTCTTTGTACGAGGTTCACACAACGCTCTTTTTTGTTGGTTTAGCTTTGTTTAGGTCATATCTACATGGAAAACAAAGGTTGGGACCTTATAGAACATGCTAGCGCCCGGTATACCCGCAGCAGGACTGTTACCCCTACACGTCCAAAAATCTAATAAGTGTTATCGCACGGATGTGAAGATGGTCACAACGGGGATCTAGACATTCACTCCATGGACCTTCCACCACACTTGGACACATATACTACGTCCACGTGCAAGTGCTAGTGGGATTCCGGAGCTCCGGTGGTCCTTTTCCACGGAAACCCTAGGCAGTGGGGCCCGCGGGTCTACCCCTTTAGCTTTCTTTGTACGAGGTTAAACCAACGCGATTTTTGTTGGTTTATCTTTGTTTAGGTCATATCTACATGGAAAACAATGTTTAGGACCTTATAGCAGATGCTAGCCCCCGGTATACCAGCAGCGGGACTGTTACGCCTACACGTCCAAAAATCTACTAAGTGTTATCGCGCATGTGAAGAAGGTCACACCGGGGTTCTAGACATTGTATCCATGGACCTTCCACCACACTTGGACACATATACTAGGTCCACGTGCAAGTTCTAGTTGGATTCCGGAGCTCCGGCGGTTCTTTTCGAGCGAAACCCTAGGAAGTGGGGCCCGCGAGTCTACCCCTATAGCTTTCTTTGTACGAGGTTCAGACAACGCGCTTTTTTGTTGGTTTAGCTTTGTTTAGGTCATATCTACATGGAAAACAAAGGTTGGGACCTTATAGCACATGCTAGCCCCCGGTATACCCGCAGGAGGACTGTTAGCCCTACATGTCCAAAAATCTACTAAGTGTTATCGCACGGATGTGAAGATGGTCACACCGGGGATCTAGACATTCCATCCATGGACCTTCCACCATACTTGGACACATATACTACGTCCACGTGCAAGTTCTAGTGGGATTCCGGAGCTCCGGTGGTCCTTTTCCAGTGAAACCCTAGGCGGTTGGGCCCGCGGGTCTACCCCTGTAGCTTTCTTTGTACGAGGTTCAAACAACGCGATTTTTGTTGTTTTAGCTTTGTTTAGCTCATATCTACATGGAAAACAATGTTTGGGACCTTATAGCACATGCTAGCCCCCCGGTATACCAGCAGCGGGACTGTTACCCCTACACGTCCAAAAATCTACTAAGTGTTATCGCGCATGTGAAGAAGGTCACACCGAGGATCTAGACATTGCATCCATGGACCTTCCACCACACTTGGCAACATATACTAGGTCCACATGCAAGTTCCAGTGGGATTCCGGAGCTCCGGCGGTTCTTTTCCAGCGAAACCCTAGGAAGTGGGCCCGCGGGTCTACCCCTATAGCTTTCTTTGTACGAGGTTCAGACAACGCGCTTTTTTGTTGGTTTAGCTTTATTTAGGTCATATCTACATGAAAAACAAAGGTTGGGACCTTATATCAAATGCTAGCCCCTCGGTATCGCCGCGGCTGGACTGTTACCCCTAAACGTCCAAAAATCTACTAAGTGTTATCGCACGCATGTGAAGAAGGTCACACCGGGGATATAGACATTGCATGCATAGACTTTCCACCACACTTGGACACATATACTAGGTCCATGTGCAAGTTCTAGTGGGATTCCGGAGCTCCGGCGGTCCTTTTCCTGCGAAACCCTAGGCGGTGGTGCCCGCGGGTCTACCCCTGTAGCTTTTTTTGTACGGGGTTCAGACAACGCGCTTTTTTGTTTGTTTTGATTTGTTTAGATCATATCTAAATGGAAAACAAAGGGTGGGACCTTATATCACATGCTAGCCCCCGGTAAACCCCCAGCGGGACTGTTACCCTACACGTCCAAAAATCTACTAAGTGTTATCGCACGGATGTGAAGATGGTCACACCGGGGATCTAGACATTCCATCCATGGACCTTCCACCACACTTGGACACATATACTACGTCCACGTGCAAGTTCTAGTGGGATTCCGGAGCTCCGGTGGTCCTTTTCTAGTGAAACCCTGGGCGGTGGGGCCCGCGGGTCTACCCCTGTAGCTTTCTTTGTACGAGGTTAAAACAACGCGATTTTTTTTGGTTTAGCTTTTTTAGGTCATAGCTACATGGAAAACAATGTTTGGGACCTTATAGCCACATGCTAGCCCCCCGGTATACCAGCCGCGGGACTATTACCCCTACACGTCCAAAAATCTACTAAGTGTTATCGCGCATGTTAAGAAGGTCACACCGAGGATCTAGACATTGCATCCATGGACCTTCCACCATACTTGGCCACATATACTAGGTCCACAGTGCAAGTTCCAGTGGGATTCTGGACCTCCGGCGGTTCTTTTCCAGCGAAACCCTAGGAAGTGGGCCCGCGGGTCTACCCCTATAGCTTTCTTTGTACGAGGTTCAGACAACGCGCTTTTTTGTTGGTTTAGCTTTATTTAGGTCATATATACATGTAAAACAAAGGTTGGGACCTTATATCAAATGCTAGCCCCCCGGTATACTCGCGGCTGGGCTGTTACCCCTACACGTCCAAAAATCTACTAAGTGTTATCGCACGCATGTGAAGAAGGTCACACCGGGGATATAGACATTGCATGCATGGACTTTCCACCACACTTGGACACATATACTAGGTCCATCTGCAAGTTCTAGTAGGATTCCGGAGCTCCAGCGGTCCTTTTCCAGCGAAACCCTAGGCGGTGGGGCCCGCGGGTCTACCCCTGTAGCTTTTTTTGTACGAGGTTCAGACAACGCGCTTTTTTGTTTGTTTTGATTTTTTTAGGTCATATCTAAATGGAAAACAAAGGTTGGGACCTTATATCACATGCTAGCCCCCCGGTATACCCGCAGCGGGACTGTTACCCCTACACGTCCAGGAATCTACTAAGTGTTATCGCATGCATGGGAAGAAGGTCACACCGGGGATCTAGACATTGCATCCATGTACCTTCCTACACACTTGGACACATATATAGGTCCACGTTCAAGTTCTAGTTGGATTCCGGAGCTCCGACGGTCCTTTTCCAACGAAACCCTAGGAAGTGGGCCCCGCGGGTCTACCCCTGTAGCTTTTTTTGTACGAGGTTCAGACAACGTGCTTTTTTGTTTGCTTAGATTTGTTTAGGTCATATCTAAATGGAAAACAAAGGTTGGGACCTTATATCACAAGCTAGCCCCCTGGTATACCCGCAGCGGGACTGTTACCCCTACACGTCCAGGAATCTACTAAGAGTTATCGCACGCATGGGAAGAAGGTTACACCGAGGATCTAGACAATGCATCCATGTACCTTCCTACACACCTGGACACATATATAGGTCCACGTTCAAGTTCTAGTGGGATTCCGGAGCTCCGACGGTCCTTTTCCAGCGAAACCCTAGGAAGTGGGGCCCGCGGGTCTACCCCTATAGCTTTCTTTGTACGAGGTTCACACAACGCTCTTTTTGTTGGTTTAGCTTTGTTTAGGTCATATCTACATGGAAAACAAAGGTTGGGACCTTATAGAACATGCTAGCCCCCGGTATACCCGCAGCAGGACTGTTACCCCTACACGTCTAAAAATCTAATAAGTGTTATCGCACGGATGTGAAGATGGTCACAACGGGGATCTAGACATTCACTCCATGGACCTTCCACCACACTTGGACACATATACTACGTCCACGTGCAAGTGCTAGTGGGATTCCGGAGCTCCGGTGGTCCTTTTCCACGGAAACCCTAGGCAGTGGGGCCCGCGGGTCTACCCCTTTAGCTTTCTTTGTACGAGGTTAAAACAACGCGATTTTTTGTTGGTTTATCTTTGTTTAGGTCATATCTACATGGAAAACAATGTTTAGGACCTTATAGCAGATGCTAGCCCCCCGGTATACCAGCAGCGGGACTGTTACGCCTACACGTCCAAAAATCTACTAAGTGTTATCGCGCATGTGAAGAAGGTCACACCGGGGTTCTAGACATTGTATCCATGGACCTTCCACCACACTTGGACACATATACTAGGTCCACGTGCAAGTTCCAGTTGGATTCCGGAGCTCCGGCGGTTCTTTTCGAGCGAAACCCTAGGAAGTGGGGCCCGCGAGTCTACCCCTATAGCTTTCTTTGTACGAGGTTCAGACAACGCGCTTTTTTGGTTGTTTAGCTTTGTTTAGGTCATATCTACATGGAAAACAAAGGTTGGGACCTTATAGCACATGCTAGCCCCCGGTATACCCGCAGGAGGACTGTTACCCCTACACGTCCAAAAATCTACTAAGTGTTATCGCACGGATGTGAAGATGGTCACACCGGGGATCTAGACATTCCATCCATGGACCTTCCACCATACTTGGACACATATACTACGTCCACGTGCAAGTTCTAGTGGGATTCCGGAGCTCCGGTGGTCCTTTTCCAGTGAAACCCTAGGCGGTGGGGCCCGCGGGTCTACCCCTGTAGCTTTCTTTGTACGAGGTTCAAACAACGCGATTTTTGTTGTTTTAGCTTTGTTTAGCTCATATCTACATGGAAAACAATGTTTGGGACCTTATAGCACATGCTAGCCCCCCGGTATACCAGCAGCGGGACTGTTACCCCTACACGTCCAAAAATCTACTAAATGTTATCGCACGGATGTGTAGATGGTCACATTGGGGATCTAGACATTCCATCCATGGACCTTCCACCACAATTGGACACATATACTACGTCTACGTGCAAGTTCTAGTGGGATTCCGGAGCTCCGGTGGTCCTTTTCCACGGAAACCCTAGGTAGTGGGGCCCGCGGGTTACCCCTTTAGCTTTCTTTGTACGAGGTTAAAACAACGCGATTTTTTCTTGGTTTATCTTTGTTTAGGTCATATCTACATGGAAAACAAGGTTGGGACCTTATAGCACATGCTAGCCCCCCGGTATACCAGCAGCGGGACTGTTACCCCTACACGTCCAAAAATCTACTAAGTGTTATCGCCGCATGTGAAGAAGGTCACACCGGGGTATCTAGACATTGTATCCATGGACCTTCCACCACACTTGGACACATATACTAGGTCCACGTGCAAGTTCCAGTGGATTCCGGAGCTCCGGCGGTCCTTTTCGAGCGAAACCCTAGGAAGTGGGGCCCGCGAGGTCTACCCCTATAGCTTTCTTTGTACGAGGTTCAGACAACGCGCTTTTTTGTTGGTTTAGCCTTGTTTAGGTCATATCTACATGGAAAACAAAGGTTGGGACCTTATATGAAATGCTAGCCCCCCGGTATACCCGCGGCTGGACTGTTACCCCTACACAGTCCAAAATCTACTAAGTGTTATCGCACGCATGTGAAGAAGGTCACACCGGGGATATAGACATTGCATGCATGGACCTTCCACCACACTTGGAGACATATACTAGGTCCATGTGGAAGTTCCAGTGGCATTCCGGAGCTCCGGCGGTCCTTTTCCAGCGAAACCCTAGGCGGTGGGGCCCGCGGGTCTACCCCTGTAGCTTTTTTTGTAGCAGGTTTAGACAACGCCCTATTTTGTTTGTTTAGCTTTCTTTAGGTCATATCTAAATGAAAAACAAAGGTTGGTACCTTATATCACATGCTAGCCCCCCGGTATATCCGCAGCGGGACTGTTACCCCTACACGTCCAGGAATCTACTTAAGTGTTATCGCACGCATGGGAAGAAGGTCACACCGGGGATCTAGACATTGCATCCATTTACCTTCCTATACACTTGGCCACATATATAGGTCCACGTTCAAGTTCTAGTGGGATTCCGGAGCTCCGACGGTCCTTTTCCAGCGAAACCCTAGGAAGTGGGGCCCGCGGGTCTACCCCTATAGCTTTCTTTGTACGAGGTTCACACAACGTGCTTTTTTGTTGGTTTAGCTTTGTTTAGGTCATATCTACATGGAAAACAAAGGTTGGGACCTTATAGCACATGCTAGCCCCCGGTATACCCGCAGGAGGACTGTTACCCCTACACGTCCAAAAATCTACTAAGTGTTATCGCATGGAATGTGAAGATGGTCACACCGGGGATCTAGACATTCCATCCATGGACCTTCCACCATACTTGGACACATATACTACGTCCACGTGCAAGTTCTAGTGGGATTCCGGAGCTCCGGTGGTCCTTTTGCAGTGAAACCCTAGGCGGTGGGGCCCGCGGGTCTACCCCTGTAGCTTTCTTTGTACGAGGTTCAAACAACGCGATTTTTGTTGGTTTAGCTTTGTTTAGCTCATATCTACATGGAAAACAATGTTTGGGACCTTATAGCACATGCTAGCCCCCCGGTATACCAGCAGCGGGACTGTTACCCCTACACGTCCAAAAATCTACTAAGTGTTATTGCGCATGTGAAGAAGGTCACACCGAGGATCTAGACATTGCATCCATGGACCTTCCACCACACTTGGCAACATATACTAGGTCCACATGCAAGTTCCAGTGGGATTCCGGAGCTCCGGCGGTTCTTTTCCAGCGAAACCCTAGGAAGTGGGCCCGCGGGTCTACCCCTATAGCTTTCTTTCTACGAGGTTCAGACAACGCGCTTTTTTGTTGGTTTAGCTTTATTTAGGTCATATCTACATGAAAAACAAAGGTTGGGACCTTATATCAAATGCTAGCCCCTCGGTATCCCCGCGGCTGGACTGTTACCCCTAAACGTCCAAAAATCTACTAAGTGTTATCGCACGCATGTGAAGAAGGTCACACCGGGGATATAGACATTGCATGCATGGACCTTCCACCACACTTGGACACATATACTAGGTCCATGTGCAAGTTCTAGTGGGATTCCGGAGCTCCGGCGGTCCTTTTCCAGCAAAACCCTAGGCGGTGGGGCCCGCGGGTCTACCCCTGTAGCTTTTTTTGTACGGGGTTCAGACAACGCGCTTTTTGTTTGTTTTGATTTGTATAGGTCATATCTAAATGGAAAACAAAGGTTGGGACCTTATATCACATGCTAGCCCCCCGGTAAACCCGCAGCGGGACTGTTACCCCTACACGTCCAAAATCTACTAAGTGTTATCGCACAGATGTGAAGATGGTCACACCGGGGATCTAGACATTCCATCCATGGACCTTCCACCATACTTGGACACATATACTACGTCCACGTGCAAGTTCTAGTGGGATTCCGGAGCTCCGGTGGTCCTTTTCTAGTGAAACCCTAGGCGGTGGGGCCCGCGGGTCTACCCCTGTAGCTTTCTTTGTACGAGGTTAAAACAACGCGATTTTTGTTGGTTTAGCTTTGTTTAGGTAATATCTACATGGAAAACAATGTTTGGGACCTTATACCACATGCTAGCCCCCCTGTATACCAGCAGCGGGACTGTTACCCCTACACGTCCAAAAATCTACTAAGTGTTATCGTGCATGTTAAGAAGGTCACACCGAGGATCTAGACATTGGATCCATGGACCTTCCACCACACTTGGCCACATATACTAGGTCCACATGCAAGTTCCAGTGGGATTCTGGACCTCCGGCGGTTCTTTTCCAGCGAAACCCTAGGAAGTGGGCCCGCGGGTCTACCCCTATAGCTTTCTTTGTACGAGGTTCAGACAACGCGCTTTTTTGTTGGTTTAGCTTTATTTAGGTCATATCTACACGTAAAACAAAGGTTGGGACCTTATATCAAATGCTAGCCCCCCGGTATACCCGCGGCTGGACTGTTACCCCTACACGTCCAAAAATCTACTAAGTGTTATCGCACGCATGTGAAGAAGGTCACACCGGGGATATAGACATTGCATGCATGGACTTCCACCACACTTGGACACATATACTAGGTCCATGTGCAAGTTCTAGTAGGATTCCGGAGCTCCGGCGGTCCTTTTCCAGCGAAACCCTAGGCGGTGGGGCCCGCGGGTCTACCCCTGTAGCTTTCTTTGTACGAGGTTCAGACAACACGCTTTTTTGTTGGTTTAGCTTTGTTTAGGTCATATCTACATGGAAAACAAAGGTTGGGACCTTATATCAAATGCTAAGCCCCCGGTATACCCGCGGCTGGACTGTTACCCTATACGTCCAAAAATCTACTAAGTGTTATCGCACGCATGTGAAGAAGGTCACACCGGGGATAGACATTGCATGCATGGACCTTCCACCACACTTGGACACATATACTAGGTCCATGTGCAAGTTCCAGTGGGATTCGGAGCTCCGGCGGTCCTTTTCCAGCGAAACCCTAGGCGGTGGGGCCCGCGGGTCTACCCCTGTAGCTTTTTTTGTACGAGGTTCAGACAACACGCTTTTTTGTTTGTTTAGCTTTGTTTAGGTCATATCTAAATGGAAAACAAAGGTTGGGACCTTATATCACATGCTAGCCCCCGGTATACCCGCAGCGGGACTGTTACCCCTACACGTCCAGGAATCTACTAAGTGTTATCGCACGCATGTGAAGAATGTCACACTGGGGATCTAGACATTGCATCCATGTACCTTCCTACACACTTGGACGCATATATAGGTCCACGTTCAAGTTCTAGTGGGATTCCGGAGCTCCGACGGTCCTTTTCCAGCGAAACCCTAGGAAGTGGGGCCCGCGGGTCTACCCCTATAGCTTTCTTTGTAAGAGGTTCAGACAATGCGCTTTTTTGTTGGTTTAGCTTTGTTTAGGTCATATCTACATGGAAAACAAAGGTTGGGACCTTTATATCAAATGCTAGCCCCCGGTATACCCGCGGCTGGACTGTTACCCCTACACGTCCAAAAATCTACTAACTGTTATCGCACGCATGTGAAGAAGGTCACACCGGGGATATAGACATTGCATGCATGGACCTTCCACCACACTTGGACACATATACTAGGTCCACGTTCAAGTTCTAGTGGGATTCGGAGCTCCGACTGTCCTTTTCCAGCGAAACCCTAGGATGTGGGGCCCGCGGGTCTACCCCAATAGCTTTCTTTGTACGAGGTTCACACAACGCGCTTTTTTGTTGGTTTAGCTTTGTTTAGGTCATATCTACATGGAAACCAAAGGTTGGGACCTTATAGCACATGCTAGCCCCCTGGTATACCCGCAGCAGGACTATTGCCCCTACACGTCCAAAATCTACTAAGTGTTATCGCACGCATGTGAAGAAGGTCACACCGGGGATCTAGACATTCATCCATGGACCTTCCACCACACTTGGACACATATATAGGTCCACGTTCAAGTTCTAGTGGGATTCCGGAGCTCCGACGGTCCTTTTCCAGCGAAACCCTAGGAAGTGGGGCCCGCGGGTCTACCCCTATAGCTTTCTTTGTACGAGGTTCACACAACGCTCTTTTTTGTTGGTTTAGCTTTGTTTAGGTCATATCTACATGGAAAACAAAGGTTGGGACCTTATAGAACATGCTAGCCCCCGGTATACCCGCAGCAGGACTGTTACCCCTACACGTCCAAAAATCTACTAAGTGTTATCGCACGGATGTGAAGAATGGTCACACCGGGGATCTAGACATTGCATCCATGGACCTTCCACCACACTTGGACACATATACTACGGTCCACGTGCAAGTTCTAGTGGGATTCGGAGCTCCGGTGGTCCTTTTCCAGCGAAACCCTAGGCGGTGGGGCCCGCGGGTCTACCCCTGTAGCTTTCTTTGTACGAGGTTAAAACAACGCGATTTTTTGTTGGTTTAGCTTTGTTTAGGTCATATCTACATGGAAAACAATGTTTGGGACCTTATAGCACATGCTAGCCCCCCGGTATACCAGCAGCGGGACTGTTACGCCTACACGTCCAAAAATCTACTAAGTGTTATCGCGCATGTGAAGAAGGTCACACCGGGGATCTAGACATTGCATCCATGGACCTTCCACCACACTTGGACACATATACTAGGTCCACGTGCAAGTTCCAGTTGGATTCCGGAGCTCCGGCGGTTCCTTTTCGAGCGAAACCCTAGGAAGTGGGGCCCGCGGGTCTACCCCTATAGCTTTCTTTGTACGAGGTTCAGACAACGCGCTTTTTTGTTGTTTAGCTTTGTTTAGGTCATATCTACATGGAAAACAAAGGTTGGGACCTTATAGCACATGCTAGCCCCCGGTATACCCGCAGGAGGACTGTTACCCCTACACGTCCAAAAATCTACTAAGTGTTATCGCACGCATGTGAAGATGGTCACACCGGGGATCTAGACATTCCATCCATGGACCTTCCACCACACTTGGACACATATACTAGGTCCACGTGCAAGTTCTAGTGGGATTCCGGAGCTCCGGTGGTCCTTTTCCAGTGAAACCCTAGGCGGTGGGGCCCGCGGGTCTACCCCTGTAGCTTTCTTTGTACGAGGTTCAAACAACGCGATTTTTTGTTGTTTAGCTTTGTTTAGGCTCATATCTACATGGAAAACAAAGGTTGGGACCTTATAGCACATGCTAGCCCCCCGGTATACCAGCAGCGGGACTGTTACCCCTACACGTCCAAAAATCTACTAAATGTTATCGCACGGATGTGTAGATGGTCACATTGGGGATCTAGACATTCCATCCATGGACCTTCCACCACAATTGGACACATATACTACGTCTACGTGCAAGTTCTAGTGGGATTCCGGAGCTCCGGTGGTCCTTTTCCACGGAAACCCTAGGTAGTGGGGCCCGCGGGTTACCCCTTTAGCTTTCTTTGTACGAGGTTAAAACAACGCGATTTTTTCTTGGTTTATCTTTGTTTAGGTCATATCTACATGGAAAACAATGTTTGGGACCTTATAGCAGATGCTAGCCCCCCGGTATACCAGCAGCGGGACTGTTACGCCTACACGTCCAAAAATCTACTAAGTGTTATCGCGCATGTGAAGAAGGTCACATCGGGGTATCTAGACATTGTATCCATGGACCTTCCACCACACTTGGACACATATACTAGGTCCACGTGCAATTTCCAGTTGGATTCCGGAGCTCCGGCGGTTCTTTTCGAGCGAAACCCTAGGAAGTGGGGCCCGCGAGTCTACCCCTATAGCTTTCTTTGTACGAGGTTCAGACAACGCGCTTTTTTGTTGGTTTAGCCTTGTTTAGGTCATATCTACATGGAAAACAAAGGTTGGGACCTTATATGAAATGCTAGCCCCCGGTATACCCGCGGCTGGACTGTTACCCCTACACATCCAAAAATCTACTAAGTGTTATCGCACGCATGTGAAGAAGGTCACACCGGGGATATAGACATTGCATGCATGGACCTTCCACCACACTTGGAGACATATACTAGGTCCATGTGGAAGTTCCAGTGGCATTCCGGAGCTCCGGCGGTCCTTTTCCAGCGAAACCCTAGGCGGTGGGGCCCGCGGGTCTACCCCTGTAGCTTTTTTTGTAGCAGGTTAGACAACGCCCTATTTTGTTTGTTTAGCTTTCTTTAGGTCATATCTAAATGAAAACAAAGGTTGGTACCTTATATCACATGCTAGCCCCCCGGTATATCCGCAGCGGGACTGTTACCCCTACACGTCCAGGAATCTCTTAAGTGTTATCGCACGCATGGGAAGAAGGTCACACCGGGGATCTAGACATTGCATCCATTTACCTTCCTATACACTTGGCCACATATATAGGTCCACGTTCAAGTTGTAGTGGGATTCCGGAGCTCCGACGGTCCTTTTCCAGCGAAACCCTAGGAAGTGGGGCCCGCGGGTCTACCCCTATAGCTTTCTTTGTACGAGGTTCACACAACGTGCTTTTTTGTTGGTTTAGCTTTGTTTAGGTCATATCTACATGGAAACAAAGGTTGGGACCTTATAGCACATGCTAGCCCCCGGTATACCCGCAGGAGGACTGTTACCCCTACACGTCCAAAATCTACTAAGTGTTATCGCATGGAAGTGAAGATGGTCACACCGGGGATCTAGACATTCCATCCATGGACCTTCCACCATACTTGGACACATATACTACGTCCACGTGCAAGTTCTAGTGGGATTCCGGAGCTCCGGTGGTCCTTTTCCAGTGAAACCCTAGGCGGTGGGGCCCGCGGGTCTACCCCTGTAGCTTTTTTGTACGAGGTTAAAACAACGCGATTTTGTTGGTTTAGCTTTGTTTAGGTCATATCTACATGGAAAACAAATGTTGGGACCTTATAGCACATGCTAGCCCCCCGGTATACCAGCAGCGGGACTGTTACCCCTACACGTCCAAAAATCTACTAAGTGTTATCGCGCATGTGAAGAAGGTCACACCGGGGATCTAGACATTGCATCCATGGACCTTCCACCACACTTGGACACATATACTAGGTCCACGTGCAAGTTCTAGTGGGATTCCGGAGCTCCGGCGGTCCTTTTCCAGCGAAACCCTAGGAAGTGGGCCCGCGGGTCTACCCCTATAGCTTTCTTTGTACGAGGTTCAGACAACGCGCTTTTTGTTGTTTAGCTTTGTTTAGGTCATATCTACATGGAAAACAAAGGTTGGGACCTTATATCAAATGCTAGCCCCCCGGTATACCCGCGGCTGGACTGTTACCCCTACACGTCCAAAAATCTACTAAGTGTTATCGCACGCATGTGAAGAAGGTCACACCGGGGATATAGACATTGCATGCATGGACTTCCACCACACTTGGACACATATACTAGGTCCATGTGCAAGTTCTAGTAGGATTCCGGAGCTCCGGCGGTCCTTTTCCAGCAAAACCCTAGGCGGTGGGGCCCGCGGGTCTACCCCTGTAGCTTTTTTTGTACGAGGTTCAGACAACACGCTTTTTTGTTTCTTTTGATTTGTTTAGGTCATATCTAAATGGAAAACAAAGGTTGGGACCTTATATCACATGCTAGCCCCCCGGTATACCCGCAGCGGGACTGTTACCCCTACATGTCCAGGAATCTACTAAGTGTTATCACACGCATGGGAAGAAGGTCACACCGGGGATCTAGACATTGCATCCATGTACCTTCCTACACACTTGGACACATATATAGGTCCACGTTCAAGTTCTAGTGGGATTCCGGAGCTCCGACGGTCCTTTTCCAGCGAAACCCTAGGAAGTGGGGCCCGCGGGTCTACCCCTATAGCTTTCTTTGTACGAGGTTCAGACAATGCGCTTTTTTGTTGGTTTAGCTTTGTTTAGGTCATATCTACATGGAAAACAAAGGTTGGGACCTTATAGCACATGCTAGCCCCCGGTATACCCGCAGCGGGACTGTTACCCCTACACGTCCAAAAATCTACTAAGTGTTATCGCACGCATGTGAAGAAGGTCACACCGGGGATATAGACATTGCATGCCATGGACCTTCCACCACACTTGGACACATATACTAGGTCCACGTGCAAGTTCCAGTGGGATTCCGGAGCTCCGGCGGTCCTTTTCCAGCGAAACCCTAGGCGGTGGGGCCCGCGGGTCTACCCTGTAGCTTTCTTTGTACGAGGTTCAGACAACGCGCTTTTTGTTGGTTTAGCTTTGTTTAGGTCATATCTACATGGAAAACAAAGGTTGGGACCTTAGTATCACATGCTAGCCCCCCGGTATACCCGCAGCGGGACTGTTACCCCTACACGTCCAGAATCTACTAAGTGTTATCGCACGCATGTGAAGAAGGTCACACTGGGGATCTAGACATTGCATCCATGGACCTTCCTACCACACTTGGACACATATACTAGGTCCACGTTCAAGTTCTAGTGGGATTCCGGAGCTCCGACGGTCCTTTTCCAGCGAAACCCTAGGAAGTGGGGCCCGCGGGTCTACCCCTATAGCTTTCTTTGTACGAGGTTCAGACAATGCGCTTTTTTGTTGGTTTAGCTTTGTTTAGGTCATATCTACATGGAAAACAAAGGTTGGGACCTTATATCAAATGCTAGCCCCCCGGTATACCCGCGGCTGGACTGTTACCCCTACACGTCCAAAAATCTACTAACTGTTATCGCACGCATGTGAAGAAGGTCACACCGGGGATATAGACATTGCATGCATGGACCTTCCACCACACTTGGACACATATACTAGGTCCACGTTCAAGTTCTAGTGGGATTTCGGAGCTCCGACTGTCCTTTTCCAGCGAAACCCTAGGATGTGGGGCCCGCGGGTCTACCCCAATAGCTTTCTTTGTACGAGGTTCACACAACGCGCTTTTTTGTTGGTGTAGCTTTGTTTAGGTCATATCTACATGGAAACCAAAGGTTGGGACCTTATAGCACATGCTAGCCCCTGGTATACCCGCAGCAAGACTATTGCCCCTACACGTCCAAAAATCTACTAAGTGTTATCGCACGGATGTGAAGATGGTCACACCGGGGATCTAGACATTCCATCCATGGACCTTCCACCACACTTGGACACATATACTACGTCCACGTGCAAGTTCTAGTGGGTTCCGGAGCTCCGGTGGTCCTTTTCCAGTGAAACCCTAGGCGGTGGGGCCCGCGGGTCTACCCCTGTAGCTTTCTTTGTACGAGGTTAAAACAACGCGATTTTTTGTTGGTTTAGCTTTGTTTAGGTCATATCTACATGGAAAACAATGTTTGGGACCTTATAGCACATGCTAGCCCCCCGGTATACCAGCAGCGGGACTGTTACGCCTACACGTCCAAAAATCTACTAAGTGTTATCGCTGCATGTGAAGAAGGTCACACCGGGGATCTAGACATTGCATCCATGGACCTTCCACCACACTTGGACACATATACTAGGTCCACGTGCAAGTTCCAGTGGGATTCCGGAGCTCCGGCGGTTCTTTTCCAGCGAAACCCTAGGAAGTGGGGCCCGCGGGTCTACCCCTATAGCTTTCTTTGTACGAGGTTCAGACAACGCGCTTTTTTGTTGGTTTAGCTTTGTTTAGGTCATATCTACATGGAAAACAAAGGTTGGGACCTTATATCACATGCTAGCCCCCCGGTATACCCGCGGCTGGACTGTTACCCCTACACGTCCAAAAATCTACTAAGTGTTATCGCACGCATGTGAAGAAGGTCACACCGGGGATATAGACATTGCATTCATGGAGACTTCCACCACACTTGGACACATATACTAGGTCCATGTGGAAGTTCCAGTGGGATTCCGGAGCTCCGGCGGTCCTTTTCCAGCGAAACCCTAGGCGGTGGGGCCCGCGGGTCTACCCTTGTAGCTTTTTTTGTAGGAGGTTCAGACAACGCGCTTTTTTGTTTGTTTAGCTTTGTTTAGGTCATATCTAAATGGAAAACAAAGGTTGGGACCTTATATCACATGCTAGCCCCCCGGTATACCCACAGCGGGACTGTTACCCCTACACGTCCAGGAATCTACTAAGTGTTATCGCACGCATGGGAAGAAGGTCACACCGGGGATCTAGACATTGCATCCATGTACCTTCCTACACACTTGGCCACATATATAGGTCCGAGTTCAAGTTCTAGTGGGATTCCGGAGCTCCGACGGTCCTTTTCCAGCGAAACCCTAGGAAGTGGGGCCCGCGGGTCTACCCCTATAGCTTTCTTTGTACGAGGTTCACACAACGCGCTTTTTTGTTGGTTTAGCTTGTTTAGGTCATATCTACATGGAAAACAAAGGTTGGGACCTTATAGCACATGCTAGCCCCCGGTATACCCGCAGCGAGGACTGTTACCCCTACACGTCCAAAAATCTACTAAGTGTTATCGCACGATGTGAAGATGGTCACACCGGGGATCTAGACATTCATCCATGGACCTTCCACCACACTTGGACACATATACTAGGTCCACGTGCAAGTTCTAGTGGGATTCCGGAGCTCCGGTGTCCTTTTCAGCTGAAACCCTAGGCGGTGGGGCCCGCGGGTCTACCCCTGTAGCTTTCTTTGTACGAGGTTAAAACAACGCGATTTTTGTTGGTTTAGCTTTGTTTAGGTCATATCTACATGGAAAACAAATGTTGGGACCTTATAGCACATGCTAGCCCCCCGGTATACCAGCAGCGGGACTGTTACGCCTACACGTCCAAAAATCTACTAAGTGTTATCGCCGCATGTGAAGAAGGTCACACCGGGGATCTAGACATTGCATCCATGGACCTTCCACCACACTTGGACACATATACTAGGTCCACGTGCAAGTTCCAGTTGGATTCCGGAGCTCCGGCGGTTCTTTTCCTAGCGAAACCCTAGGAAGTGGGGCCCGCGAGTCTACCCCTATAGCTTTCTTTGTACGAGGTTCAGACAACGCGCTTTTTTGTTGGTTTAGCTTTGTTTAGGTCATATCTACATGGAAAACAAAGGTTGGGACCTTATATCAAATGCTAGCCCCCCGGTATACCCGCGGCTGGACTGTTACCCCTACACGTCCAAAAATCTACTAAGTGTTATCGCACGCATGTGAAGAAGGTCACACCGGGGATATAGACATTGCATGCATGGACCTTCCACCACACTTGGACACATATACTACGTCCACGTGCAAGTTCTAGTGGGATTCCGGAGCTCCGGTGGTCCTTTTCCAGTGAAACCCTAGGCGGTGGGGCCCGCGGGTCTACCCCTGTAGCTTTCTTTGTACGAGGTTAAAACAACGCGATTTTTTGTTGGTTTAGCTTTGTTTAGGTCATATCTACAATGGAAAACAATGTTTGGGACCTTATAGCACATGCTAGCCCCCCGGTATACCAGTAGCGGGACTGTTACGCCTACACGTCCAAAAATCTACTAAGTGTTATCGCGCATGTGAAGAAGGTCACACGGGGATCTAGACATTGCATCCATGGACCTTCGACCACACTTGGACACATATACTAGGTCCACGTGCAAGTTCCAGTTGGATTCCGGAGCTCCGGCGGTTCTTTTCTAGCGAAACCCTAGGAAGTGGGGCCCACGAGTCTACTCCTATAGCTTTCTTTGTACGAGGTTCAGACAACGGCGCTTTTTTGTTGGTTTAGATTTGTTTAGGTCATATCTACATGGAAAACAAAGGTTGGCACATTATATCACATGCTAGCCCCCCGGTATACCCGCGGCTGGACTGTTACCCCTACATGTCCAAAAATCTACTAAGTGTTATCGCACGCATGTGAAGAAGGTCACACCGGGGATATAGACATTGCATGCATGGACCTTCCACTACACTTGGACACATATACTACGTCCACGTGCAAGTTCTAGTGGGATTCCGGAGCTCCGGTGGTGCTTTTCCAGTGAAACCCTAGGCGGTGGGGCCCGCGGGTCTACCCCTGTAGCTTTCTTTGTACGAGGTTAAAACAACGTGATTTTTTGTTGGTTTAGCTTTGTTTAGGTCATATATACATGGAAAACAATGTTTGGGACCTTATAGCACATGCTAGCCCCCCGGTATACCAGCAGCGGGACTGTTACTCCTACACGTCCAAAAATCTACTAAGTGTTATCGCGCATGTGAAGAAGGTCACACCGAGGATCTAGACATTGCATCCATGGACCTTCCACCACACTTGGACACATATACTAGGTCCACGTGCAAGTTCAAGTGGGATTCCGGAGCTCCGGCGGTTCTTTTCCAGCGAAACCCTAGGAAGTGGGCCCGCGGGTCTACCCCTATAGCTTTCTTTGTACGAGGTTCAGACAACGCGCTTTTGTGTTGGTTTAGCTTTGTTTAGGTCATATCTACATGGAAAACAAAGGTTAGGACCTTATATCAAATGCTAGCCCCCCGGTATACCCGCGGCTGGACTGTTACCCCTACACGTCCAAAAATCTACTAAGTGTTATCGCACGCATGTGAAGAAGGTCACACCGGGGATATAGACATTGCATGCATGGACCTTCCACCACACTTGGACACATATACTAGGTCCATGTGCAAGTTCTAGTGGGATTCCGGAGCTCCGGCGGTCCTTTTCCAGCGAAACCCTAGGCGGTGGGGCCCGCGGGTCTACCCCTGTAGCTTTTTTTGTACGAGGTTCAGACAACGCGCTTTTTTGTTTGTTTAGATTTGTTTAGGTCATATCTAAATGGAAAACAAAGGTTGGGACCTTATATCACATGCTAGCCCCCCGGTATACCCGCAGCGGGACTGTTACCCCTACACGTCAGGGAATCTACTAAGTGTTATCGCACGCATGGGAAGAAGGTCACACCGGGGATCTAGAAATTACATCCATGTACCTTCCTACACACTTGGACACATATATAGGTCCACGTTCAAGTTCTAGTGGGATTCCGGAGCTTTGACGGTCCTTTTCCAGCGAAACCCTAGGAAGTGGGGCTCGCGGGTCTACCCCTATAGCTTTCTTTGTACGAGGTTCACACAACGCACTTTTTGGTTGATTTAGCTTTGTTTAGGTCATATCTACATGGAAAACAAGGGTTGGGACCTTATAGCACAGTGGGATTCCGGAGCTCCGACGGTCCTTTTCCAGCGAAACCCTAGGAAGTGGGGCCCGCGGGTCTACCCCTATAGCTTTCTTTGTATGAGGTTCACACAACGCGCTTTGTTGTTGGTTTAGCTTTGTTTAGGTCATATCTGAATGGAAAACAAGGGTATACCCGCGGCTGGACTGTTACCCCTAAACGTCCAAAAATCTACTAAGTGTTATCGCACGCATGTGAAGAAGGTCACACCGGGGATATAGACATTGCATGCATGGACCTTCCACCACACGTCGACACATATACTAGGTCCATGTGCAAGTTCCACTGGGATTCCGGAGTTCCGGCGGTCCTTTTCCAGCGAAACCCTAGGCGGTGGGGCCCGCGGGTCTACCCCTGTAGCTTTTTTTGTACGAGGTTCAGACAATGCGCTTATTTGTTTGGTTAGATTTGTTTAGGTCATATCTAAATGGAAAACAAAGTTTGGGACCTTATATCACATGCTAGCCCCCCGGTATACCCGCAGCGGGACTGTTACCCCTACACGTCCGAGAATCTACTAAGTGTTATCGCACGGATGGGAAGAAGGTCACACCGGGGATCTAGACATTGCATCCATGTACCTTCCTACACACTTGAACACATATATAGGTCCACATTCAAGTTCGAGTGGGATTCCGGAGCTCCGACGGTCCTTTCCCAGCGAAACCCTAGGAAGTGGGGCCCGCGGGTCTACCCCTATAGCTTTCTTTGTACGAGGTTCACACAACGCGCTTTTTTGTTGGTTTAGCTTTGTTTAGGTCATATCTACATGGAAAACAAAGGTTGGGACCTTATAGCACATGCTAGCCCCCGGTATACCCGCAGCAGGACTGTTACCCCTACACGTCCAAAAATCTACTAAGTGTTATCGCACGGATGTGAAGATGGTCACACCGGGGATCTAGACATTCCATCCATGGACCTTCCACCACACTTGGACACATATACTACGTCCACGTGCAAGTTCTAGTGGGATTCCGGAGCTCCGGTGGTCCTTTTCAGTGAAACCCTAGGCGGTGGGGCCCGCGGGTCTACCCCTGTAGCTTTCTTTGTACGAGGTTAAAACAACGCGATTTTTTGTTGGTTTAGCTTTGTTTAGGTCATATCTACATGGAAAACAATGTTTGGGACCTTATAGCACATGCTAGCCCCCCGGTATACCAGCAGCGGGACTGTTACGCCTACACGTCCAAAAATCTACTAAGTGTTATCGCTGCATGTGAAGAAGGTCACACCGGGGATCTAGACATTGCATCCATGGACCTTCCACCACACTTGGACACATATACTAGGTCCACGTGCAAGTTCCAGTTGGATTCCGGAGCTCCGGCGGTTCTTTTCCTAGCGAAACCCTAGGAAGTGGGGCCCGCGAGTCTACCCCTATAGCTTTCTTTGTACGAGGTTCAGACAACGCGCTTTTTTGTTGGTTTAGCTTTGTTTAGGTCATATCTACATGGAAAACAAAGGTTGGGACCTTATATCAAATGCTAGCCCCCCGGTATACCCGCGGCTGGACTGTTACCCCTACACGTCCAAAAATCTACTAAGTGTTATCGCACGCATGTGAAGAAGGTCACACCGGGGATATAGACATTGCATGCATGGACCTTCCACCACACTTGGACACATATACTAGGTCCATGTGCAAGTTCCAGTGGGATTCCGGAGCTCCGGTGGTCCTTTTCTAGCGAAACCATAGGCGGTGGGGCCCGCGGGTCTACCCCTGTAGCTTTTTTTGTAGGAGGTTCAGACAACTGCGCTTTTTTGTTTGTTTAGCTTTGTTTAGGTCATATCTAAATGGAAAACAAAGGTTGGGACCTTATATCACATGCTAGCCCCCCGGTATACCCGCAGCGGGACTGTTACCCCTACACGTCCAGGAATCTACTAAGTGTTATCGCACGCATGGGAAGAAGGTCACACCGGGGATCTAGACATTGCATCCATGTACCTTCCTACACACGTGGCCACATATATAGGTCCACGTTCAAGTTCTAGTGGGATTCCGGCGCTCCAACGGTCCTTTTCCAGCGAAACCCTAGGAAGTGGGGCCCGCGGGTCTACCCCTATAGCTTCTCTTTGTACGAGGTTCACACAACGCGCTTTTTTGTTGGTTTAGCTTTGCTTAGGTCATATCTACATGGAAAACAAAGGTTGGGACCTTATAGCACATGCTAGCCCCCGGTATACCCGCAGCAGGACTGTTACCCCTACACGTCCAAAAATCTACTAAGTGTTATCGCACGGATGTGAAGATGGTCACACCGGGGATCTAGACATTCCATCCATGGACCTTACACCACACTTGGACACATATACTACGTCCACGTGCAAGTTCTAGTGGGATTCCGGAGCTCCGGTGGTCCTTTTCCAGTGAAACCCTAGGCGGTGGGGCCCGCGGGTCTACCCCTGTAGCTTTCTTTGTACGAGGTTAAAACAACGCGATTTTTGTTGGTTCAGCTTTGTTTAGGTCATATCTACATGGAAAACAATGTTTGGGACCTTATAGCACATGCTAGCCCCCCGGTATACCAGCAGCGGGACTGTTACGCCTACACGTCCAAAATCTACTAAGTGTTATCGCGCATGTGAAGAAGGTCACACCGGGGATCTAGACATTGCATCCATGGACCTTCCACCACACTTGGACACATATACTAGGTCCACGTGCAAGTTCCAGTTGGATTCCGGAGCTCCTGGCCGTTCTTTCTAGCCAAACCCTATGAAGTGGGGCCCGCGGGTCTACCCCTATAGCTTTCTTTGTACGATGGTTCAGACAACGCGCTTTTTTGTTGGTTTAGCTTTGTTTAGGTCATATCTACATGGAAAACAAAGGTTGGGACCTTATATAAAATGCTAGCCCCCCGAGTATACCCGCGGCTCGGACTGTTACCCCTACACGTCCAAAAATCTACTAAGTCTAATCGCACACATGTGAAGAAGGTCACACCGGGTTATAGACATTGCATGCATGGACCTTCCACCACACTTGGACACATATACTACGTCCACGTGCAAGTTCTAGTGGGATTCCGGAGCTCTGGTGGTGCCTTTTCCAGTGAAACCCTAGGCGGTGGGGCCCGCGGGTCTACCCCTGTAGCTTTCTTTGTACGAGGTTAAAACAACGTGATTTTTTGTTGGTTTAGCTTTTTTTAGGTCATATATACATGGAAAACAATGTTTGGGACCTTATAGCACATGCTAGCCCCCCGGTATACCAGCAGCGGGACTGTTACCCCTACACGTCCAAAAATCTACTAAGTGTTATCGCCGCATGTGAAGAAGGTCACACCGAGGATCTAGACATTGCATCCATGGACCTTCCACCACACTTGGACACATATACTAGGTCCACGTGTCAAGTTCCAGTGGGATTCCGGAGCTCGGCGGTCCTTTTCCAGCGAAACCCTAGGAAGTGGGGCCCGCGGGTCTACCCCTATAGCTTTCTTTGTACGAGGTTCAGACAACGCGCTTTTTTGTTGGTTTAGCTTTGTTTAGGTCATATCTACATGGAAAACAAAGGTTGGGACCTTATATCACATGCTAGCCCCCGGTATACCCGCGGCTGGACTGTTACCCCTACACGTCCAAAAATCTACTAAGTGTTATCGCACGCATGTGAAGAAGGTCACACCGGGGATCTAGACATTGCATGCATGGACCTTCCACCACACTTGGACACATATACTAGGTCCATGTGCAAGTTCTAGTGGGATTCCGGAGCTCCGGCGGTCCTTTTCCAGCGAAACCCTAGGCGGTGGGGCCCGCGGGTCTACCCCTGTAGCTTTTTTTGTACGAGGTTCAGACAACGCGCTTTTTTGTTTGTTTAGATTTGTTTAGGTCATATATAAATGGAAAACAACGGTTGGGACCTTATATCACATGCTAGCCCCCCGGTATACCCGCAGCGAGACTGTTACCCCTACACGTCAGGGAATCTACTAAGTGTTATCGCACGCATGGGAAGAAGGTCACACCGGGGATCTAGACATTACATCCATGTAGCTTCCTACACACTTGGACACATATATAGGTCCACGTTCAAGTTCTAGTGGGATTCCGGAGCTTGACGGTCCTTTTCCAGCGAAACCCTAGGAAGTGGGGCTCGCGGGTCTACCCCTATAGCTTTCTTTGTACGAGGTTCACACAACGCGCTTTTTTGTTGGTTTAGCTTTGTTTAGGTCATATCTACATGGAAAACATGGGTTGGGACCTTATAGCACAGTGGGATTCCGGAGCTCCGACGGTCCTTTTCCAGCGAAACCCTAGGAAGTGGGGCCCGCGGGTCTACCCCTATAGCTTTCTTTGTATGAGGTTCACACAACGCGCTTTGTTGTTGGTTTAGCTTTGTTTAGGTCATATCTAAATGTAAAACAAGGGTATACCCGTGGCTGGACTGTTACCCCTAAACGTCCAAAAATCTACTAAGTGTTATCGCACGCATGTGAAGAAGGTCACACCGGGGATATAGACATTGCATGCATGGACCTTCCACCACACGTCGACACATATACTAGGTCCATGTGCAAGTTCCAGTGGGATTCCGGAGCTCCGACGGTCCTTTTCCAGCGAAACCCTAGGCGGTGGGGCCCGCGGGTCTACCCCTGTAGCTTTCTTTGTACGAGGTTAAAACAACGTGATTTTTTGTTGGTTTAGCTTTGTTTAGGTCATATATACATGGAAAACAATGTTTGGGACCTTATAGCACATGCTAGCCCCCCGGTATACCAGCAGCGGGACTGTTACCCCTACACGTCCAAGAATCTACTAAGTGTTATCGCACGCATGGGAAGAAGGTCACACCGGGGATCTAGACATTGCATCCATGTACCTTCCTACACACTTGGACACATATATAGGTCCACGTTCAAGTTCTAGTGGGATTCCGGAGCTCCGACGGTCCTTTTCCAGCGAAACCCTAGGAAGTGGGGCCCGCGGGTCTACCCCTATAGCTTTCTTTGTACGAGGTTCACACAACGCGCTTTTTTGTTGGTTTAGCTTTGTTTAGGTCATATCTACATGGAAAACAAAGGTTGGGACCTTATAGCACATGCTAGCCCCCGGTATACCCGCAGCAGGACTGTTACCCCTACACGTCCAAAAATCTACTAAGTGTTATCGCACGCATGTGAAGATGGTCACACCGGGGATCTAGACATTCCATCCATGGACCTTCCACCACACTTGGACACATATACTACGTCCATGTGCAAGTTCTAGTGGGATTCCGGAGCTCCGGTGGTCCTTTTCTTGTGAAACCCTAGGCGGTGGGGCCCGCGGGTCTACCCCTGTAGCTTTTTTTGTACGAGGTTAAAACAACGCGATTTTTTGTTGGTTTAGCTTTGTTTAGGTCATATCTACATGGAAAACAATGTTTGGGACCTTATAGCACATGCTAGCCCCCCGGTATACCAGCAGCGGGACTGTTACGCCTACACGTCCAAAAATCTACTAAGTGTTATCGCGCATGTGAAGAAGGTCACACCGGGGATCTAGAACATTGCATCCATGGACCTTCCACCACACTTGGACACATATACTAGGTCCACGTGCAATGTTCCAGTTGGATTCCGGAGCTCCGGCGGTTCTTTTCCAGCGAAACCCTAGGAAGTGGGGCCCGCGAGTCTACCCCTATAGCTTTCTTTGTACGAGGTTCAGACAACGCGCTTTTTTGTTGGTTTAGCTTTGTTTAGGTCATATCTACAATGGAAAACAAGGGTTGGGACCTTATAGCACAGTGGGATTCCGGAGCTCCGACGGTCCTTTTCCAGCGAAACCCTAGGAAGTGGGGCCCGCGGGTCTACCCCTATAGCTTTCTTTGTATGAGGATCACACAACGTGCTTTGTTGTTGGCTTAGCTTTGTTTAGGTCATATCTACATGGAAAACAAGGGTATACCCGCGGCTGGACTGTTACCCCTACACGTCCAAAAATCTACTAAGTGTTATCGCACGCATGTGAAGAAGGTCACACCGGGGATATAGACATTGCATGCATGGACCTTCCACCACACTTGGACACATATACTAGGTCCATGTGCAAGTTCCAGTGGGATTCCGGAGCTCCGGTGGTCATTTTCCAGCGAAACCCTAGGCGGTGGGGTCCGCGGGTCTACCCCTGTAGCTTTTTTGTACGAGGTTCAGACAACGCGCTTTTTTGTTTGTTTAGATTTTTTTAGGTCATATCTAAATGGAAAACAAAGGTTGGGACCTTATATCACATGCTAGCCCCCCCGGTATACCCGCAGTGGGACTGTTACCCCTACACGTCCAGGAATCTACTAAGTGTTATCGCACGCATGGGAAGAAGGTCACACCGGGGATCTAGACATTGCATCCATGTACCTTCCTACACACTTGGACACATATATAGGTCCACGTTCAAGTTCTAGTGGGATTCCGGAGCTCCGACGGTCCTTTTCCAGCGAAACCCTAGGAAGTGGGGCCCGCGGGTCTACCCCTATAGCTTTCTTTGTACGAGGTTCACACAACGCGCTTTTTTGTTGGTTTAGCTTTGTTTAGGTCATATCTACATGGAAAACAAAGGTTGGGACCTTATAGCACATGCTAGCCCCCGGTATACCCGCAGCAGGACTGTTACCCCTACACGTCCAAAAATCTACTAAGTGTTATCGCACGGATGTGAAGATGGTCACAGCCGGGGATCTAGACATTCCATCCATGGACCTTACACCACACTTGGACACATATACTACGTCCACGTGCAAGTTCTAGTGGGATTCCGGAGCTCCGGTGGTCCTTTTCCAGTGAAACCCTAGGCGGTGGGGCCCGCGGGTCTACCCCTGTAGCTTTCTTTGTACGAGGTTAAAATAACGCGATTTTTTGTTGGTTCAGCTTTGTTTAGGTCATATCTACATGGAAAACAATGTTTGGGACCTTATAGCACATGCTAGCCCCCCGGTATACCAGCATGCGGGACTGTTACGCCTACACGTCCAAAAATCTACTAAGTGTTATCGCGCATGTGAAGAAGGTCACACCGGGGATCTAGACATTGCATTCATGGACCTTCCACCACACTTGGACACATATACTAGGTCCACGTGCAAGTTCCAGTTGGATTCCGGAGCTCCGGCGGTTCTTTTCCAGCGAAACCCTAGGAAGTGGGCCCGCGAGTCTACCCCTATAGCTTTCTTTGTACGAGGTTCAGACAACGCGCTTTTTTGTTGGTTTAGCTTTGTTTAGGTCATATCTACATGCAAAACAAAGGTTGGGACTTTATATCAAATGCTAGCCCCCCGGTATACCCGCGGCTGGAATGTTACCCCTACACGTCCAAAAATCTACTAAGTGTTATCGCACGCATGTGAAGAAGGTCACACCGGGGATATAGACATTGCATGCATGGACCTTCCACCACACTTGGACACATATACTAGGTCCATGTGGAAATTCCAGTGGGATTCCACAGCTCCGGCGGTCCTTTTCCAGCGAAACCCAGGCGGTGGGGCTCGCGGGTCTACCCCTGTAGCTTTTTTTGTAGGAGTTTCAGACAATGCTCTTTTTTGTTTGTTTAGGTTTGTTTAGGTCATATCTAAATGGAAAACAAAGGTTGGGACCTTATATCACATGCTAGCCCCCCGGTATACCCGCAGCGGGACTGTTACCCCTACACATCCAGGAATCTACTCAGTGTTATCGCACGCATGGGAAGAAGGTCACACCGGGGATCTAGACATGGCGTCCATGTACCTTCCTACACACGTGGCCACATATATAGGTCCACGTTCAAGTTCTAGTGGGATTCCGGCGCACCGACGGTCCTTTTCCAGCGAAACCCTAGGAAGTGGGGCCCGCGGGTCTACCCCTATAGCTTTCTTTGTACGAGGTTCACACAATGCGCTTTTTTGTTGGTTTAGCTTTGCTTAGGTCATATCTACATGGAAAACAAAGGTTGGGACCTTATAGCACATGCTAGCCCCGGTATACCCGCAGGAGGACTGTTACCCCTACACGTCCAAAAATCTACTAAGTGTTATCGCACGGATGTGAAGATGGTCACACCGGGGATCTAGACATTCCATCCATGGACCTTCCACCACACTTGGACACATATACTACGTTCACGTGCAATTTCTAGTGGGATTCCGGAGCTCCGGTGGTCCTTTTCCAGTGAAACCCTAGGCGGTGGGGCCCGCGGGTCTACCCCTGTAGCTTTCTTTGTACGAGGTTAAAACAACAAGATTTTTTGTTGGTTTAGCTTTCTTTAGGTCATATCTACATGGAAAACAATGTTTGGGACCTTATAGCACATGCTAGCCCCCCGGTATACCAGCAGCGGGACTGTTACGCCTACACGTCCAAAAATCTACTAAGTGTTATCGCGCATGTGAAGAAGGTCACACCGAGGATCTACACATTGCATGCCATGGACCTTCCACCACACTTGGACACATATACTAGGTCCACGTGCAAGTTCCAGTGGGATTCCGGAGCTCCGGCGGTCCTTTTCCAGCTGAAACCCTAGGCGGTGGGGCCCGCGGGTCTACCCCTGTAGCTTTTTTTGTACGAGGTTCAGACAACGCGCTTTTTTGTTTGTTTAGATTTGTTTAGGTCATATATAAATGGAAAACAACGGTTGGGACCTTATATCACATGCTAGCCCCCCGGTATACCCGCAGCGGAGACTGTTACCCCTACACGTCAGGGAATCTACTAAGTGTTATCGCACGCATGGGAAGAAGGTCACACCGGGGATCTAGACATTACATCCATGTAGCTTCCTACACACTTGGACACATATATAGGTCCACGTTCAAGTTCTAGTGGGATTCCGGAGCTTCGACGGTCCTTTTCCAGCGAAACCCTAGGAAGTGGGGCTCGCGGGTCTACCCCTATAGCTTTCTTTGTACGAGGTTCACACAACGCGCTTTTTTGTTGGTTTAGCTTTGTTTAGGTCATATCTACATGGAAAACATGGGTTGGGACCTTATAGCACAGTGGGATTCCGGAGCTCCGACGGTCCTTTTCCAGCGAAACCCTAGGAAGTGGGGCCCGCGGGTCTACCCCTATAGCTTTCTTTGTATGAGGTTCACACAACGCGCTTTGTTGTTGGTTTAGCTTTGTTTAGGTCATATCTAAATGTAAAACAAGGGTATACCCGCGGCTGGACTGTTACCCCTAAACGTCCAAAAATCTACTAAGTGTTATCGCACGCATGTGAAGAAGGTCACACCGGGGATATAGACATTGCATGCATGGACCTTCCACCACACGTCGACACATATACTAGGTCCATGTGCAAGTTCCAGTGGGATTCCGGAGCTCCGACGGTCCTTTTCCAGCGAAACCCTAGGCGGTGGGGCCCGCGGGTCTACCCCTGTAGCTTTCTTTGTACGAGGTTAAAACAACGCGATTTTTTGTTGGTTAGCTTTGTTTAGGTCATATCTACATGGAAAACAATGTTTGGGACCTTATAGCACATGCTAGCCCCCCGGTATACCAGCAGCGGGACTGTTACGCCTACACGTCCAAAAATCTACTAAGTGTTATCGCACTATGTGAAGAAGGTCACACCGGGGATCTAGACATTGCATCCATGGACCTTCCACCACACTTGGACACATATACTAGGTCCACGTGCAAGTTCTAGTTGGATTCCGGAGCTCCGACGGTTCTTTTCCAGCGAAACCCGTAGGAAGTGGGGCCCGCGAGTCTACCCCTATAGCTTTCTTTGTACGAGGTTCAGCACAACGCGCTTTTTTGTTGGTTTAGCTTTGTTTAGGTCATATCTACATGGAAAACAAAGGTTAGGACCTTATATCCAATGCTAGCCCCCGGTATACCCGCAGGCTGGACTGTTACCCCTACACGTCCAAAAATCTACTAAGTGTTATCGCACGCATGTGAAGATGGTCACACCGGGGATCTAGACATTGCATGCCATGGACCTTCCACCACACTTGGACACATATACTACGTCCATGTGCAAGTTCTAGTGGGATTCCAGAGATCCGGTGGTCCTTTTCTAGTGAAACCCTAGGCGGTGGGGACCCGCGGGTCTACCCCTGTAGCTTTTTTGTACAAGGTTGAAACAACGCGATTTTTTGTTGGTTTAGCTTTGTTTAGGTCATATCTACATGGAAAACAATGTTTGGGACCTTATAGCACATGCTAGCCCCCCGGTATACCAGCAGCGGGACTGTTACGCCGACACGTCCAAAAATCTACTAAGTGTTATCGTGCATGTGAAGAAGGTCACACCGGGGATCTAGACATTGCATCCATGGACCTTCCACCACACTTGGACACATATACTAGGTCCACGTGCAAGTTCCAGTTGGATTCCGGAGCTCCGGCGGTTCTTTTCCAGCGAAACCCTAGGAAGTGGGGCCCGCGAGTCTACCCCTATAGCTTTCTTTGTACGAGGTTCAGACAACGCGCTTTCTTGTTGGTTTAGCTTTGTTTAGGTCATATCTACATGGAAAACAAGGGTTGGCACCTTATAGCACAGTGGGATTCCGGAGCTCTGACGGTCCTTTTCCAGCGAAACCCTAGGAAGTGGGGCCCGCGGGTCTACCCCTATAGCTTTCTTTGTATGAGGTTCACACAACGCGCTTTGTTGTTGGTTTAGCTTTGTTTAGGTCATATATACATGGAAAACAAGGGTATACCCGCGACTGGACTGTTACCCCTACACGTCCAAAAATCTACTAAGTGTTATCGCACGCATGTGAAGAAGGTCACACCGGGGATATAGACATTGCATGCATGGACCTTCCACCACACTTGGACACATATACTAGGTCCATGTGCAAGTTCAGTGGGATTCCGGAGCTCCGGTAGTCCTTTTCCAGCGAAACCCTAGGCGGTGGGGCCCGCAGGTCTACCCCTGTAGCTTTTTTTGTACGAGGTTCAGATAACGCGCTTTTTTGTTTGTTTAGATTTTTTAGGTCATATCTAAATGAAAACAAAAGTTGGGACCTTATATCACATGCTAGCCCCCCGGTATACCCGCAGCGGGACTGTTACCCCTACACGTCCAGGAATCTACTAAGTGTTATCGCACGCATGGGAAGAAGGTCACACCGGGGATCTAGACATTGCATCCATGTACATTCCTACACACTTGGACACATATATAGGTCCACGTTCAAGTTCTAGTGGGATTCCGGAGCTCCGACGGTCCTTTTCCAGCGAAACCCTAGGAAGTGGGGCCCGCGGGTCTACCCCTATAGCTTTCTTTGTACGAGGTTCACACAACGCGCTTTTTTGTTGGTTTAGCTTTGTTTAGGTCATATCTACATGGAAAACAAAGGTTGGGACCTTATAGCACATGCTAGCCCCCGGTATACCCGCAGCAGGACTGTTACCCCTACACGTCCAAAAATCTACTAAGTGTTATCGCACGAATTTGAAGATGGTCACACCGGGGATCTAGACATTCCATCCATGGACCTTACACCACACTTGGACACATATACTACGTCCACGTGCAAGTTCTAGTGGGATTCCGGAGCTCCGGTGGTCCTTTTCTAGTGAAACCCTAGGCGGTGGGGCCCGCGGGTCTACCCGTGTAGCTTTCTTTGTACGAGGTTAAAACAACGCGATTTTTTGTTGGTTCAGCTTTGTTTAGGTCATATGTACATGGAAAACAATGTTTGGGACCTTATAGCACATGCTAGCCCCCCGGTATACCAGCAGCGGGACTGTTACGCCTACACGTCCAAAAATCTACTAAGTGTTATCGCCTATGTGAAGAAGGTCACACCGGGGATCTAGACATTGCATCCATGGACCTTCCACCACACTTGGACACATATACTTGGTCCACGTGCAAGTTCCAGTTGGATTCCGGAGGTCCGGCGGTTCTTTTCCAGCGAAAATCTAGGAAGTGGGGCCCGCGAGTCTACCCCTATAGCTTTCTTTGTACGAGGTTCAGACAACGCGCTTTTTTGTTGGTTTAGCTTTGTTTAGGTCATATCTACATGGAAAACAAAGGTTGGGACTTTATATCAAATGCTAGCCCCCCGGTATACCCGCGGCTGGAATGTTACCCCTACACGTCCAAAAATCTACTAAGTGTTATCGCACGCATGTGAAGAAGGTCACACCGGGGATATAGACATTGCATGCATGGACCTTCCACCACACTTGGACACATATACTAGGTCCATGTGGAAGTTCCAGTGGGATTCCGGAGCTCCGGCGATCCTTTTCCAGCGAAACCCAGGCGGTGGGGCCCGCGGGTCTACCCCTGTAGACGCTCTTTTTTGTTTGTTTAGCTTTGTTTAGGTCATATCTAAATGGAAAACAAAGGTTGGGACCTTATATCACATGCTAGCCCCCCGGTATACCCGCAGCGGGACTGTTACCCCTACACGTCCAGGAATCTACTAAGTGTTATCGCACGCATGGGAAGAAGGTCACACCGGGGATCTAGACATTGCATCCATGTACCTTCGTACACACGTGGCCACATATATAGGTCCACGTTCAAGTTCTAGTAGGATTCCGGCGCTCCGACGGTCCTTTTCCAGCGAAACCCTAGGAAGTGGGGCCCGCGGGTCTACTCCTATAGCTTTCTTTGTACGAGGTTCACACAACGCGCTTTTTTGTTGGTTTAGCTTTTCTTAGGTCATATTACATGGAAAACAAAGGTTGGGACCTTATAGCACATGCTAGCACCCGGTATACCCGCAGGAGGACTGTTACCCCTACACGTCCAAAAATCTACTAAGTGTTATCGCACGGATGTGAAGATGGTCACACCGGGGATCTAGACATTGCAAGCATGGACCTTCCACCACACTTGGACACATATACTACGTCCACGTACAAGTTCTAGTGGGATTCCTGAGCTCCGGTGGTCCTTTTCAAGTGAAACCCTAGGCGGTGGGGCCCGCGGGTCTACCCCTGTAGCTTTCTTTGTACGAGGTTAATACAACGCGATTTTTTGTTGGTTTAGCTTTCTTTAGGTCATATCTACATGGAAAACAATGTTTGGGACCTTATAGCACATGCTAGGCCCCCGGTATACCAGCAGCGGGACTGTTACCCCTACACGTCCAAAAATCTACTAAGTGTTATCGCGCATGTGAAGAAGGTCACACCGAGGATCTACACATTGCATCCATGGACCTTCCACCACACTTGGAAACATATACTAGGTCCACGTGCAAGTTCCAATGGTATTCCGGAGCTCCGGTGGTTCTTTTCCAGCGAAACCCTAGGAAGTGGGCTCGCGGGTCTACCCCTATAGCTTTCTTTGTACGAGGTTCAGACAACGCGCGTTTTTGTTGGTTTAGCTTTGTTTAGGTCATATCTACATGGAAAACAAAGGTTGGGACCTTATATCAAATGCTAGCCCCCCGCTATACCCGCGGCTAGACTGTTACCCCTACATGTCCAAAAATCTACTAAGTGTTATCGCACGGATGTGAAGAAGGTCACACCGGGGATATAGACATTCCATCCATGGACATTCCACCACACTTGGACACATATAATAGGTCCACGTGCAAGTTCTAGTGGGATTCCGGAGCTCCGGCGGTTCTTGTCCAGCGAAACCCTAGGAAGTGGGGCCCGCGGGTCTACCCCTATAGCTTTCTTTGTACGAGGTTCAGACATCCCACTTTTTTGTTGGTTTAGCTTTGTTTAGGTCATATCTACATGGAAAGCAAAGGTTGGGACCTTATATCAAATGCTAGCCCCCCGGTATACCCGCGGCTGGACTGTTACCCCTACACGTCCAAAAATCTACTAAGTGTTATCGCACGCATGTGAAGAAGGTCACACCGGGGATACAGACATTGCATGCATGGACCTTCCACCACACTTGGACACATATACTAGGTCCATGTGCAAGTTCCAGTGGGATTCCAGAGCTCCGGCGGTCCTTTTCCAACGAAACCATAGGCGGTGGGGCCCACGGGTCAACCTCTGTAGCTTTCTTTGTACGAGGTTCAGACAACGCGCTTTTTGTTTGTTTAGCTTTGTTTAGGTCATATCTAAATGGAAAACAAAGGCTGGGACCTTATATCACATGCTAGCCCGCCGGTATACCCGCAGCGGGACTGTTACCCCTACACGTCCAGGAATCTACTAAGTGTTATCGCACGCATGGGAAGAAGGTCACACCGGGGATCTAGACATTGCATCCATATACCTTCCTACACACTTGGACACATATATTGGTCCACGTTCAAGTTCTAGTGGGATTCCGGAGCTCCGATGGTCCTTTTCCAGCGAAACCCTAGGAAGTGGGGCCCGCGGGTCTACCCCTATAGCTTTCTTTGTACGAGGTTCACACAACGCGCTTATTTGTTGGTTTAGCTTTGTTTAGGTCATATCTACATGGAAAACAAAGGTTGGGACCTTATAGCACATGCTAGCCCCCGGTATACCCGCAGCAGGACTGTTACCCCTACACGTCCAAAAATCTACTAAGTGTTATCGCACGGATGTGAAGATGGTCACACAGGGGATCTAGACATTGCATCCACGGACCTTCCACCACACTTGGACACATATACTAGGTCCACGTGCAAGTTCCAGTGGGATTCCGGAGCTCCGGCGGTCCTTTTCGAGCGAAACCCTAGGGGGTGGGGCCCGCGGGTCTACCCCTGTAGCTTTCTTTGTACAAGGGTCAGACAACGCGTAGTTTTGTTGGTTTATCTTTTTTTTATGTCATATCTACATGGAAAACAAAGGTTAGGACCTTATAGCACATGCTAGTCCCCCGGTATACCAGCAGCGGGACTGTTACCCCTACACGTCCAAAAATCTACTAAGTGTAATCACGCATGTGAAGAAGGTCACACCGGGGATATAGACATTGCAAGCATGGACCTTCCACCACACTTGGACACATATACTAGGTACACGTGCAAGTTCCAGTGGGATTCCGGAGCTCCGACGGTCCTTTTCCAGCGAAACCCTAGGCGGTGGGGCCTACGGGTCTACCCCTATAGCTTTCTTTGTACGAGGTTCAGACACGCACTTTTTTGTTTGTTTAGCTTTGTTTACGTCATATCTACATGGAAAACAAAGGTTGGGGCCTTATAGCACATGCTAGGCCCCCGTTATACCCGTAGCGGGACTATTACCCCTACACGTCCAAAAATCTATTTTGTGTTATCGCACACATGTGAACAAGGTCACACCGGGGGTCTAGACATTGCATCCATGGACCTTCCACCACAGATGGACACATATACTATGTCCACGTGCAAGTTCTAGTGGGATTCCGGAGCTCCAGTGGTCCTTTTCCAGTGAAACCCTAGCCGGTGGGTCCCGCGGGTCTACCCGTGTAGCTTTCTTTGTACGAGGTTAAAACAACGTGATTTTTTTGGTTTAGCTTTGTTTAGGTCATATCTACATGGAAAACAATGTTTGGGACCTAATAGCACATGCTAGCCCCCCGGTATACTAGCAGCGGGACTGTTACCCCTACACGCCCAATAATTTACTAAGTGTTATCGCGCATGTGAAGAAGGTCACACCGAGGATCTAGACATTGCATCCATGGACCTTCCACCACACTTGGACACATATAATAGGTCCACGTGCAAGTTCCAGTGGGATTCCGGAGCTCCAGCGGTTCTTTTCCAGCGAAACCCTAGGAAGTGGGGCCCACGGGTCTACCACTATAGCTTTCTTTGGACGAGGTTCAGACAACGCGCTTTTTTGTTGTTTTAGCTTTGTTTAGGTCATATCTACATGGAAAACAAAGGTTGGGACCTTATATAAAATGTTATCCCCCCGGTATACCCGCGGCTGGACTGTTACCCCTACATGTCCAGGAATCTACTAAGTGTTATCGCACGCATGGGAAGATGGTCCCAGCGGGGATCTAGACATTGCATCCATGTACCTTCCTACACACTTGGACACATATATAGGTCCACGATCAAGTTCTAGTGGGATTCCGGAGCTCCGACGGTCCTTTTCCAGCAAAACCCTAGGAAGTGGGGCCCGCGGGTGTACCCCTATAGCTTTCTTTTTACGAGGTTCACACAACGCGCTTTTTTGTTGGTTTAGCTTTTTTTACGTCATATCTACATGGAAAACAAAGGTTGGGACCTTATAGCACATGCTAGCCCCCGGTATACCCGCAGCAGGACTGTTACCCCTACACGTCCAAAAATCTACTAAGTGTTATCGCACGGATGTGAAGAAGGTCACACCGGGGATCTAGACATTGCATCCATGGACCTTCCACCACACTTGGACACATATACTAGGTCCACGTGCAACTTCCAATTGGATTCCGGGGCTCCGGCGGTTCTTTTCTAGCCAAACCCTAGGAAGTGGGGCCCGCGGGTCTACCCCTATAGCTTTCTTTGTACGAGGTTCAGACAACGCGCTTTTTTGTTGGTTTAGCTTTGTTTAGGTCATATCTACATGGAAAACAAAGGTTGGGACCTTATATCAAATGCTAGCCCCCCGGTATACCCGCGGCTGGACTGTTACCCCTACACGTCCAAAAATCTACTAAGTGTTATCGCACGGATGTGAAGAAGGTCACACCGGGGATATAGACATTCCATCCATGGACATTCCACCACACTTGGACACATATAATAGGTCCACGTGCAAGTTCTAGTGGGATTCCGGAGCTCCGGCGGTTCTTGTCCAGCGAAACCCTAGGAAGTGGGGCCCGCGGGTCTACCCCTATAGCTTTCTTTGTACGAGGTTCAGACAACGTGGTTTTTTGTTGGTTTAGATTTGTTTAGGTCATATCAATATGGAAAACAAAGGTTGGGACCTTATATCAAATGCTAGCCCCCTGGTATACCCGCGGCTGGACTGTTACCCCTACACGTCCAAAAATCTACTAAGTGTTATCGCACATGTGAAGAAGGTCACACCGGGGATATAGACATTGTATGAATGGACCTTCCACCACACTTGGACACATATAATAGTTCCATGTGCAAGTTCTAGTGGGATTCCGGAGCTCCGGCGGTCCTTTTCTAGAGAAACCCTAGGCGGTGGGGCTCGCGGGTCTACACCTGTAAGTTTCTTTGTACGAGGTTCAGACAACGCGCTTTTTTGTTTGTTTAGATTTGTTTAGGTCATATCTAAATGGAAAACAAAGGTTGGAACCTTATATCACATGCTAGCCCCCCGGTATACCGCATCGGGACTGTTATCCCTACACGTCTAGGAATCAACTAAGTGTTATCGCACGCATGGGAAGAAGGTCACACCGGGGATCTAGACATTGTATCCATGTACCTTCCTACACACATGGACACATATATAGGTCCACGTTCAAGTTCTAGTGGGATTTCGGAGCTCCGACGGTCCTTTTCCAACGAAACCCTAGGAAGTGGGGCCCGTGGGTCTACCCCTATAGCTTTCTTTGTACGAGGTTCACACAACGCGCTTTTTTGTTCGTTTAGCTTTGTTTAGGTCATATCTACATGGAAAACAAAGGTTGGGACCTTATAGCACATGCTAGCCCCCGGTATACCCGCAGCAGGACTGTTACCCCTACACGTCCAAAAATCTACTAAGTGTTATCGCACGGATGTGAAGATGGTCACACCAGGGATCTAGACATTGCATCCACGGACCTTCCACCACACTTGGACACATATACTAGGTCCACGTGCAAGTTCCAGTGGTATTCCGGAGCTCCGGCTGTCCTTTTCCAGCGAAACCCTAGGCTGTGGGGCCCGCGGGTCTACCCCAGTAGCTTTCTTTGTACAAGGTCCAAACAACGCGTAGTTTTGTTGGTTTGTCTTTGTTTAGGTCATATCTACATGGGAAACAAAGGTTAGGACCTTATAGCACATGCTAGTCCCCCGGTATACCAGCAGCGAGACTGTTACCCCTACACGTCCAAAAATCTACTAAGTGTAATCACGCATGTGAAGAAGGTCACATCGGGGATCTAGACATTGCATCCATGGACCTTCCACCACACTTGGACACATATACTTGGTCCACGTGCAAGTTCCAGTGGGATTCCGGAGCTCCGGCGATCCTTTTACAGCGAAACCCTAGGCAATGGGGCCCACGGGTCTACCCCTGTAGCTTTCTTTGTACGAGGTTCAGACAACGCGCTTTTTAGTTGGTTTAGCTTTGTTTAGGTCATATCTACATGGAAGACAAAGGCTGGGACCTTATAGCACATGCTAGCCCCCTGGTATACCCGCAGTGGGACTGTTACCCCTACACGTCAAAAATCTACTTACTGTTATCGCACGCATGTGAAGAAGGTCAACCGGGGATCTAGACATTCCATCCATGGACCTTCCACCACACTTGGACACATATACTAGGTCTACGTGCATGCTCCGGCGGTCCTTTTCCAGCGAAACCCTAGGCGGTGGGGCCCGCGGGTCTACCTCTATAGCTTTCTTTGTACAAGGTTCAGACACATATATAGGTCCACGTTCAAGTTCTAGTGGGATTCTGGAGCTCCGACGGTCCTTTTTCCAGCGAAACCCTAGGAAGTGGGGCCCGCGAGTCTACCCCTATAGCTTTCTTTGCACGAGGTTCACACAACACGCTTTTTTGTTGGTTTAGCTTTGTTTTGGTCATATCTACATGGAAAACAAGGGTTGGGACCTTATAGCACATGCTAGCCCCTGTTATACCCGCAGCAGGACTGTTACCCCTACATGTCCAAAAATCTACTAAGTGTTATCGCACGGATGTGAAGATGGTCACACCGGGGATCTAGACATTCCATCCATGGACCTTCCACCACACTTGGACACATATACAACGTCCACGTGCAAGTTCTAGTGGGATTCCGGAGCTCTGGTGGTCCTTCTCTAGTGAAACCCTAGGCGGTGGGGCCCGCGGGTCTACACCTGTAGCTTTCTTTGAACGAGGTTAAAACAACTCGATTTTTTTTGGTCTAGCTTTGTTTAGGTCATATCTACATGGAAAATAATGTTTGGGACCTTATAACACATGCTAGCCCCCCGGTATACCAGCAGCGGGACTATTACGCCTACACGTCCAAAAATCTACTAAGTGTTATTGCGCATGTGAAGAAGGTCACACCGGGGATCTAGACATTGCATCCATGGACCTTCCACCACACTTGGACACATATACTCGGTCCACGTGCAAGTTCCAGTTGGATTCCGGAGCTCCGGCGGTTCTTTTCTAGCCAAACCCTAGGAAGTGGGGCCCGCGGGTCTACCCCTATAGCTTTCTTTGTACGAGGTTCAGACAACACGCTTTTTTGTTGGTTTAGCTTTTTTTAGGTCATATATACATGGAAAACAAAGGTTGGGACCTTATATCAAATGCTAAACCCCCGGTATACCCGCGGCTGGACTGTTACCCTTATACGTCCAAAAATCTACTAAGTGTTATCGCACGCATGTGAAGAAGCTCACACCGGGGATATAGACATTGCATGCATGGACCTTCCACCACACTTGGACACATATCCTCGGTCCATGTGTAACTTCCAGTGGGATTCCGGAGCTCCGGCGGTCCTTTTCCAACGAAACCCTAGGTGGTGGGGCCCGCGGGTCTACCCTTGTAGCTTTCTTTGTACGAGGTTAAAACAACGCGATTTTTTGTTGGTTCAGCTTTGTTTAGGTCATATCTACATGGAAAACTATGTTTGGGACCTTATAGCACATGCTAGCCCCCCGGTATACCAGCAGCGGGACTGTTACGCCTACACCTCCAAAAATCTACTAAGTGTTATCGCGCATGTGAAGAAGGTCACATCGGGGATCTAGACATTGCATCCATGGACCTTCCACCACACTTGGAGACATATAGTAGGTCCACGTGCAAGTTCCAGTTGGATTCCGGAGCTCCGGCAGTTCTTTTCCAGCCAAACCCTAGGAAGTGGGGCCCGCGGGTCTACCCCTATAGCTTTCTTTGTACGAGGTTCAGACTACGCGCTTTATTGTTGGTTTAGCTTTGTTTAGGTCATATCTACATGGAAAACAAAGGTTGGGACCTTATATCAAATGCTAGCCCCCCGGTATACCCGCGGCTGGACTGTTACCCCTACACTATCACACGCATGTGAAGAAGGTCACACCGGGGATATAGACATTGCATGCATGGACCTTCCACCACACTTGGACACATATACTAGGTCCATGTGCAAGTTCCAGTGGGATTCCGGAGCTCCGGCGGTCCTTTTCCAACGAAACCCTAGGCGGTGGGGCACGCGGGTCTACCCCTGTAGCTTTCTTTGTACGAGGTTCAGACAACGCGCTTTTTTGTTTGTTTAGCTTTGTTTAGGTCATATCTAAATGGAAAACAAAGGTTGGGACCTTATATCACATGCTAGCCCCTGGTATACCCGCAGCGGGACTGTTACCCCTACACGTCAAGGAATCTACTAACTGTTATCGGACGCATGGGAAGAAGGTCACACCGGGGATCTAGACATTGCATCCATGTACCTTCCTACACACTTGGACACATATATAGGTCCACGTTCAAGTTCTAGTGGGATTCCGGAGCTCCGATGGTCCTTTTCCAGCGAAACCCTAGGAAGTGGGGCCCGCGGGTCTACCCCTATAGCTTTCTTTGTACGTGGTTCACACAACGCGCTTATTTGTTGGTTTAGCTTTTTTTAGGTCATATCTGCATGTAAAACAAACGTTGGGACCTTATAGTACATGCTAGCCCCCGGTATATCCGCAGCAGGACTGTTACCCCTACACGTCCAAAAATCTACTAAGTGTTATCGCATGGATGTGAAGATGGTCACACCGGGGATCTAGACATTGCATCCACGGACCTTCCACCACACTTGGACACATATACTAGGTCCACGTGCAAGTTCCAGTGGGATTCCGGAGCTCCAGCGGTCCTTTTCCAACGAAACCCTAGGCGGTGGGGCCCGCGGGTCTACCCTTGTAGCTTTCTTTGTACGAGGTTCAGACAATGCGCTTTTTTTTTTGTTTAGCTTTGTTTAGGTCATATATAAATGGAAAACAAAGGTTGGGGCCTTATATCACATGCTAGCCCCCCGGTATACCCGCGGCGGGACTGTTACCCCTACACGTCCAGGAATCTACTAAGTGTTATCGCACGCATCGGAAGAAGGTCACACCGGGGATCTAGACATTGCATCCATGTACCTTCCTACACACTTGGACACATATATAGGTCCACGTTCAAGTTCTAGTGGGATTCCGGAGCTCCGATGGTCCTTTTCCAGCGAAACCCTAGGAAGTGGGGCCCGCGGGTCTACCCCTATAGCTTTCTTTGTACGAGGTTCACACAACGCGCTTATTCGTTGGTTTAGCTTTGTTTAGGTCATATCTACATGGAAAACAAAGGTTGGGACCTTATAGCACATGCTAGCCCCCGGTATATCCGCAGCAGGACTGTTACCCCTACACGTCCAAAAATCTACTAAGTGTTATCGCACGGATGTGAAGATGGTCACGCCGGGGATCTAGACATTGCATCCACGGACCTTCCACCACACTTGGACACATATACTAGGTCCACGTGCAAGTTCCAGTGGGATTCCGGAGCTCCGGCGGTCCTTTTCCAACGAAACCCTAGGCGGTGGGGCACGCGGGTCTACCCCTGTAGCTTTCTTTGTACGAGGTTCATACAACGCGCTTTTTTGTTTGTTTAGATTTGTTTAGGTCATATCTAAATGGAAAACAAAGGTTGGGACCTTATATCACATGCTAGCCCCCCGGTACACCCGCAGCGGGACTGTTACCCCTACACGTCCAGGAATCTACTAACTGTTATCGGACGCATGGGAAGAAGGTCACACCGGGGATCTAGACATTGCATCCATGTACCTTCCACCACACTTGGACACATATACTAGGTCCACGTGCAAGTTCCAGTGGGATTCCGGAGCTCCGGCGGTCCTTTTCCAACGAAACCCTAGGCGGTGGGGCCCGCGGGTCTACCCTTGTAGCTTTCTTTGTACGAGGTTCAGACAATGCGCTTTTTTTTTGTTTAGCTTTGTTTAGGTCATATATAAATGGAAAACAAAGGTTGGGACCTTATATCACATGCTAGCCCCCTGGTATACCCGCGGCGGGACTGTTACCCCTACACGTCCAGGAATCTACTAAGTGTTATCGCACGCATCGGAAGAAGGTCACACCGGGGATCTAGACATTGCATCCATGTACCTTCCTACACACTTGGACACATATATAGGTCCACGTTCAAGTTCTAGTGGGATTCCGGAGCTCCGATGGTCCTTTTCCAGCGAAACCCTAGGAAGTGGGGCCCGCGGGTCTACCCCTATAGCTTTCTTTGTACGAGGTTCACACAACGCGCTTATTCGTTGGTTTAGCTTTGTTTAGGTCATATCTACATGGAAAACAAAGGTTGGGACCTTATAGCACATGCTAGCCCCCGGTATATCCGCAGCAGGACTGTTACCCCTACACGTCCAAAAATCTACTAAGTGTTATCGCACGGATGTGAAGATGGTCACGCCGGGGATCTAGACATTGCATCCACGGACCTTCCACCACACTTGGACACATATACTAGGTCCACGTGCAAGTTCCAGTGGGATTCCGGAGCTCCGGCGGTCCTTTTCCAACGAAACCCTAGGCGGTGGGGCACGCGGGTCTACCCCTGTAGCTTTCTTTGTACGAGGTTCATACAACGCGCTTTTTTGTTTGTTTAGATTTGTTTAGGTCATATCTAAATGGAAAACAAAGGTTGGGACCTTATATCACATGCTAGCCCCCCGGTATACCCGCAGCGGGACTGTTACCCCTACACGTCCAGGAATCTACTAACTATTATCGGACGCATGGGAAGAAGGTCACACCGGGGATCTAGACATTGCATCCATGTACCTTCCTACACACTTGGACACATATATAGGTCCACGTTCAAGTTCTAGTGGGATTCCAGAGCTCCGATGGTCCTTTTCCAGCGAAACCCTAGGAAGTGGGGCCCGCGGGTCTACCCCTATAGCTTTCTTTGTACGAGGTTCACACAACGCGCTTATTCGTTGGTTTAGCTTTGTTTAGGTCATATCTACATGGAAAACAAAGGTTGGGACCTTATAGCACATGCTAGCCCCCGGTATATCCGCAGCAGGACTGTTACCCCTACACGTCCAAAAATCTACTAAGTGTTATCGCATGGATGTGAAGATGGTCACACCGGGGATCTAGAAATTGCATCCATGGACCTTCCACCACACTTGGACACATATACTAGGTCCACGTGCAAGTTCCAGTGGGATTCCGGAGCTCCGGCGGTCCTTTTCTAGCGAAACCCTAGGCGGTGGGGCCCGCGGGTCTACCCCTGTAGCTTTCTTTGTACAAGGGTCAGACAACGCGTAGTTTTGTTGGTTTATCTTTGTTTAGGTCATATCTATCTGGAAAACAAAGGTTAGGACCTTATAGCACATGCTAGTCCCCTGGTATACCAGCAGCGGGACTGTTACCCCTACACGTCCTAAAATCTACTAAGTATAATCACGCATGTGAAGAAGGTCACACCGGGGATATAGACATTGCAATCATGGACCTTCCACCACACTTGGACACATATGCTAGGTCTACGTGCAAGTTCTAGTGGGATTCCGGAGCTCCTTTTCTAGGGAAACCCTAGGAAGTGGGGCCCGCCGGTCTACCCCTATAGCTTTCTTTGTACGAGGTTCAGACAACACACTTTTTTGTTGGTTTAGCTTTGTTTAGGTCATATCTACATGGAAAACAAAGGTTGGGACCTTATAGCACATGCTAGCCCCCCGGTATACCCGCAGTGGGACTGTTACCCCTACATGTCCAAAAATCTACTAAGTGTTATCGCCCACATGTGAAGAAGGTCACACCGGGGATCTAGACATTCCATCCATGGACCTTCCACCACACTTGGACACATATACTAGGTCCACGTGCAAGTTCTAGTGGTATTCCGGAGCTCCGGCGGTCCTTTTCCAGTGAAACCCTAGGCGGTGGGTCCCGCGGGTCTATCCTGTAGCTTTCTTCGTACGAGGTTGAGACAACGTGATTTTTTGTTGGTTTAGCTTTGTTTAGGTCATATCTACATGGAAAACAATGTTTGGGACCTTATAGCACATGCTAGCCCCCCGGTATACCCGCAGCGGGACTGTTATCCCTACACGTCGAGGAATCTACTAAGTGTTATAGCACGCATGGGAAGAAGGTCACACCGAGGATCTAGACATTGCATCCATGGACCTTCGACCACACTTGGACGCATATACTAGGTCCACATGCAAGTTCCAGTGGGATTCCGGAGCCCCGACGGTCCTTTTCCAACGAAACCCTAGGAAGTGCGGCCCGCGGGTCTACCCCTATAGCTTTCTTTGTACGAGGTTCAGACAACTCGCTTTTTTGTTGGTTTAGCTTTGTTTATGTCATATCTACATGGAAAACAAAGGTTGGGACCTTATATCCCATGCTACCCCCCCGGTATACCCGCGGCGCGACTCTTACCCCTACACGTCCAAAAATCTACTAAGTGTTATCGCACGCATGTGAAGAAGGTCACACTGGGGATATAGACAATGCATCCATGGACCTTCCACCACACTTGGACACATATACTAGGTCCACGTGCAAGTTCCAGTGGGATTCCGGAGCTCCGGCGGTCCTTTTCCAGCGAAACCCTAGGCAATGGGGCCCGTGGGTCTACCCCTGTAGCTTTCTTTGTACGAGGTTCAGACAACGCGCTTTTTTGTTTGTTTAGCTTTGTTTAGCTCATATCTACATGGAAAACAAAGGTTGGGACCTTATAGCACATGCTAGCCCCCGGTATACCCGCAGCAGGACTGTTATCCCTACATGTCCAGGAATCTACTAAGTGTTATCGCACGCATGGGAAGAAGGTCACACCGGGGACCTAGACATTGCATACATGTACCTTCCACCACACTTGGTCACATATACTAGGTGCATGTGCTAGTTCCAGTGGGATTCCGGGGCTCCGGCGGTCCTTTTCCAACGAAACCCTAGGAAGTGCGGCCTGCGGGTCTACCCCTATAGCTTTCTTTGTACGAGGTTCAGACATCGCGCTTTTTTGTTTGTTTAGCTTTATTTAGGTCATATCTACATGGAAAACAAAGGTTGGGACCTTATAGCACATGCTAGCCCCCGGTATACCCGCAGCGGGACTGTTACCCCTACACGTCCAGGAATCTACTAAGTGTTATCGCACGCATGGGAAGAAGGTCACACCGGGGATCTAGACATTGCATACATGTACCTTCCACCACACTTGGACACATATACTAGGTCCACGTGCAGGTTCCAGTGGGATTCCGGAGCTCCGGCGGTCCTTTTCCAGCGAAACCCTAGGAAGTGCGGCCTGCGGGTCTACCCCTATAGCTTTCTTTGTACGAGGTTCAGACAACGCGCTTTTTTGGTGGTTTAGCTTTTTTTAGGTCATATCTACATGGAAAACAAAGGTTGGGACCTTATAGCACATGCTATCCCCCTGGTATACCCGCAGCGGGACTGTTACCCCTACACGTCCAAAAATCTACTAAGTGTTATCGCACGGATGTGAAGATGGTCACGCCGGGGATCTAGACATTGCATCCACGGACCTTCCACCACACTTGGACACATATACTAGGTCCACGTGCAAGTTCCAGTGGGATTCCGGAGCTCCGGCGGTCCTTTTCCAACGAAACCCTAGGCGGTGGGGCACGCGGGTCTACCCCTGTAGCTTTCTTTGTACGAGGTTCATACAACGCGCTTTTTTGTTTGTTTAGATTTGTTTAGGTCATATCTAAATGGAAAACAAAGGTTGGGACCTTATATCACATGCTAGCCCCCCGGTATACCCGCAGCGGGACTGTTACCCCTACACGTCCAGGAATCTACTAACTGTTATCGGACGCATGGGAAGAAGGTCACACCGGGGATCTAGACATTGCATCCATGTACCTTCCACCACACTTGGACACATATACTAGGTCCACGTGCAAGTTCCAGTGGGATTCCGGAGCTCCGGCGGTCCTTTTCCAGCGAAACCCTAGGCGGTGGGGCCCGTGGGTCTACCCCTGTAGCTTTCTTTGTGCGAGGTTCAGAAAACGCGCTTTTTTGTTGGTTTAGCTTTATTTAGGTCATATCTACATGGAAAACAAAGGTTGGGACCTTATAGCACATGGTAGCCTCCCGGTATACCCGCAGCGGGACTGTTACCCCTACACGTCGATGAATCTACTAAGTGTTATCACACGCATGTGAAGAAGGTCACACCAGGGATCTAGACATTGTATCCATGGACCTTCCACCACACTTGGACACATATAATCGGTCCATGTGCAAGTTCCAGTGGGATTACGGAGATCCGGCGGTCATTTTCCAGTGAAACCCTAGGAAGTCGGGCCCGCGGGTCTACCCCTATAGCTTTCTTTGTACAAGGTTCAGACAATGCACTTTTTTGTTGGTTTAGCTTTGTTTAGGTCATATCTACATGGAAAACAAAGGTTGGGACCCTATCGCACAGGCGGTCCTTTTCCAGCGAAACCCTAGGAAGTGGGGGCTCTGTTCTAGGGTTTCGCGGGAGAAGGATAGTCGCATAGTCGGTCTATATTTTATAGGAAATAAATGAAAAGGAGGAGCAACAAAATAAAATAAAACATATTAAGTAGGAGAAAATATAAAATTAAATATATTAAGTAGGAGCAAATAAAAAAAGAAACTAAGTAAAAAACAGAGGATTGTGCCAATGGCAATGCCGTCGGCGTAGGGACTTTTTCTGGTTGGCCCGAACCGGCAAAAACTAATAGGGCTGTACCAACGACAATGCCGTCGGCGTAGGCCTTATTTTTTGGTTGGACCAACTCGGCCCATCCCGAGCCTCTGCCCTCCACTCTTTCCCGTGCCTATCTTCCCGTGCCAGAGAACCACGCCCCCCCCGCGCCCTGCACCGTCACCGCTGCCCAGAACCCCTTACCCCACGCCTCCGCCGCTGCCCAGGTCCCCATCGGCACTCACCTCACCCCTCCTTCGTCGCCGCTGCCCAGAACCCCTCACCCCGCACCGCCGCCGCTGCCCAAATCCCCACCGGCACTCGCCTCGCGCCTGCTTTGCCGACGCCCTCAACCTTGACCGAGAGAACCGCCGCGTGAGCATCTCCGTCGCCCAGGCCGGCGGCCTTGCCTCCACCTAGCTAGCACCACCTCGCCGGAGCCGAGCTGCCTCTTCTCCGCCCGAGGTGGACTTCTCCTCGTGAGCCCGTCGCCGCCTCGTAGAGCACCACCCCGAGGTAGCTCCTTCCCGCGGTCGCTTCCCCGTCCTCCGGCCGCCGCTCGCGCTCGTCCACCGCCACCTCCCGTGCTCCTCCTGGCTCCTCCCCTACAGATCAGTGAGCTCGGGTGAGGAGGAGAGGCCCCTGCACCGCCACCTCCCCTGCAGCTAAGCCACCTCGCCGGAGCTCCCCATAGCACCACCTCGCCGGAGCTCTCTATAGGTAAATCCTAGCTCTTTTGTTCTCTGTTTTAGGTAGTTAAGGTAGTATTAGATAGTTTTAGGTAGATACTAAATAGGTTAATTTACTTGTGTTTGCAATTTGCAGACTTTGAGGTGGATACTAGGCCCCGTCGGAGAGGTCGCCATCCCGGAGGTCGTCACCACCCTGCAAATCAGATCCTGACGCCGTTCTGGAGGTTGCCGTCGGAGAGGTCGTCGTTCTGCTACTCGACCTTCCTCGACTATTAGCTCACGCTTCGAGGGTATAAATCTTGTAATGTACCTAGGTTTTTATTTTTGTGTCTAGATCACCGAGTCAGTCGCGAAACCTAGGCGTCTCCCGTTCGAAAGGGTTACACGAATAAATATGCATTCGATCACATATTTAAAACTGTAACTCTTTTGGATTGTCCATGTTTTTTGAACAGTCGGAGGATGTGTAGATTTGATATGTTCTCCATGGTCTACCCCGAACCGAGGCAGGATTTCGACAGCACCCCCACGTTGTTCTCTGGATGCACATTCCTCTCAGCATTTTTGTCGAGACGTGTATAGGGAGAACAACGGGGAGGTGCTGCTGAAATTTTGTCTCAGTTTGGGGTAGACCGTGGAGAACGTATCCAATCTACACATCCTCGGGTGGGATTAGGACATATCTTTTCCTATTAGACATGTTAGGTGTATGCATGGAATGACAATGCAAGATTTGTGTATTTAGTTTGATGCCATTAATTAAAATGAAATGTTATATTTGTATTGTGGCTCCTGATGAAAAGAGGATGGCTGGTAATGGTTGGATGTACAGTGGCCGTACTAATGCGCTTGAAAGAACAGAGGAGTGGGTATGGAAGACCAATTTTCCGGTGAAGGAGTTAGCGCGTGGTTCAAAGGTAGTTCATGCAAGGTGTTCTTGTGCTCATTGCATGAGGCTTCGTCGTCAGACAAAGGATGATATGAGTAAACACCTTTGGCAGTATGGGTATATGATGGACTACGAGCCTTCGGTCGACTTTTCTCAGTACGAATGTGATGGAGCTGGGGTGATGCTACAGCAGATCGATGGCATTGAGGATGATGGGATTAGAAACTTGTTAGAGGGTCTCCGTGATGCCGACATGCCAGATTCGCCACCTCACAAAGAGGAACCACCAGAACCAGAGGAACCGGAGGAACCAGGTCAACCGGAGGAACTGGAGGCAACCGCGAAGGCCTTCTTTGATATGATGGCCTCAGCTAAGAGGCCTCTATATCGGGTGCGAAAGTGTCTCAGCTCGATGCCATCTCGCAAATACTAGCCGACAAGTCCCAATATGCCACCACCCGAGCAAGCTTTGAATGTAATTTGTTTACGTATGGTAACATGTTGCCCGAAGGGCATTGTCTACCTAAAAGCATGTACGAATGCTGGAAAATGATGAAATCGCTCACCATTGATTATGTAAAGATAGATTGTTGTCCAGCAGGCTGCCTTTTGTTTTGGAAATAGTTTGAGGATCACAAGTACTGCAGTAAGTGTGGGGTCTCTAAGTATCATGAGAGAAAGGGACGTGATGGTCATATGACACAAAAAATGTCGCCATGAAGATTCTTCGTTATCTCCCATTCATAAAAAGAATCCAGTGGCTTTACATGACCGAGGAGTCTGCCACACAGATGAAGTGGCACAATATAGGGAAGAGGTGCCATGACGAGCACAGACATGAAATGATGGGACATCCATCTGATGGTAAGGCATGGAAGAACTTCGATGCAAAACACGAGACATTTGCAAGTGAGGCTCGGAATGTCAGAATTGCGATAGCAACCGATGGATTCAATCCATATGGTATGTGGACCGCCTCTTACAGCTGTTGGCCCGTGTTTGTTATTCCGCTCAATCTCCCTCCCGGAGTTCTAATGCAGAGGAATACCATATTCCTGTCGCTTGTCATTCCAGGGCCTGAATACCTGGGGAAGAATTTGAGTGTCTACATGCAGCCGCTTATTGATGATTTGAACCACTCTTGGCACCGCAGGACATTGACATATGACTGAGCATCTAAGACAAACTTCCTCATGAGAGTTTGGTACCAGTATTCCATGCACGACATGCCTGGCTATGCCCTATTTTGCAGATGGTGTACATCTAGTAAGTGGCCTTTCCCAGTTTGCATGCTCAAACTTGAGTTCTTTTGGCTAATCTCGGGTGGCAAGTATGTGGCCTTTGACAAACATCGACCTTTCCTCGAAAGAGGGCACCAATTCAGACGAGACAAAAAGAACTTCACGAAGGGCATAGTTGTGAATGAAGAAAAACAATACCAATGTTTGATGGTGCAGCTGTTAAAGCCGAGCTACTTGCTCTTAAGCGTACTGAGATTCCTGGCCCACAATTTGAGGGATATGGTAAAACGCACAACTGGACTCATGAGGCAGCCATAACGAAGCTCGAGTATTACAAGGACCTCAAACTTCCCCATAACATCGATGTGATGCACACTAAAAAGAATGTAGGAGAGTCCCTTTTTCACACAATTTACAACATTCCTGGGAAGTCAAAGGATAATGTCAAGGCTAGGGTTGATGTTTAGAATCTATGTGATAGGAAGAAACAACACATGCAGCCTCCTGACCGCAATCGAAGAAATTGGTTCAAGCCACATGCCATCTTCTGCCTTGATAGTGACCAAAAGAAGGAGGCATTCAGGTGGCTCAAATACGCCGTGATGTTCCCTGATGGTTATTGTTCAAATATGAGTAAGGGAGTCAATCTTGGGACGGGAAAAGTCACCGGGCTAAAGAGTCATGACTATCATATATGGATTGAGCGGCTGATGCCAGTGATGGTTCGACGGTATCTCCCTGATCATGTATGGCGAGTGCTCGCGAAGTTGAGCCATTTATTTCGCACTCTTTGTGCTAAGCAGGTATCTCCCGAGCTGATTGAGAGGCTGCAGGAACTAGTGCCAGAGTTGCTATGCAAGTTGGAGACGATCTTTCCGCCAGGCTTTTTTACTCCGATGGCACATCTCATTGTGCACCTCGCGAACGAGGTACTCTTGGGTGCACCAGTGCAGTTTCATTGGCAGTTCTATATTGAGAGAGAGTTTAAGTATATTCGGATGAAATGTGGAAAGAAAAGTAAGATTGAAGCATGCATAGCTGAGGCAACTCTGGTCGGGGAGATAGCAGACATCACGACAAAGTACTATGCCAATGATGTTCCCACTCTGCATAACCTTATCACTCGGTACAATGTCGACGAGCTGGAGGAAGACCCCAAGATTCCACTCTTTCAATCTCCCGGTGGCAAGTCCGGTGCTGGAAATGAGTATTTATTGAAGCCGAACGAAAAGGAGGCATAATGTTCTATGTGCTCATGAACATGAAGCATGAACTTATCGGTTTCATGAGGTAAAATAATGAACAAATTACTTATTCCAACTAGTAACTCGGTTTCGGTCTAACACGCGTTTTCTCCTTTTAGCCAATTCAAGGATGAACAATGGTCGGACATGAGGGATCCCAGTGTCGGGGAGCTAGACACTCTTCTAAAAGATGGTGCCCCCGGAAAGAAAAATTTTGTGGCTTGGTTTAGGGACAAAGTAATTTCTAACTGTACCTCTTTCCTTGCAGTCCGTGACTTGTCTCTATTATTACACATATCCCTCTTACCTTGCAATCCGTGACCTGCAGGGAGCGGGTCGCAACATTGAGATGACGAATGAGATTCGGTGTGTTTCACAGGGTTGTAGCCATAGAGTCATGAGGTATCATAAGTACGATGTTAATGGGTACCGCTTCCATACAGAGTTTGACCAGAACAATCGGCCTAATGCAAAAATTATAAATACTGGGGTCTTCACCGGAGGAACCAATGAAGTTGATTACTTCGGGATATTAGAGGACGTATACGAGCCGACGTTCGAGACAAACATAAAAATCAAGCTCGTTGTGTTCAAATGCCGTTGGTTCGACCCCATCGATGGACAGAGAAGTACCCCTTCCATTGGGTTAGTTGAAGTTAGGCCTTCAACCACCTATAGCGGAGCCGATGTGTATATAGTGGCTCACCAAGCCAAGCAAATTTATTATTTTCCCTACCCATGCAAGAAAGAGGAACTCCAGGGTTGGGAAGTCGTCTTCCAGGTATCACCTCATGGTAAGCTACCCAGACACAACGCCAACGATTACGTCAACATTGACCTTGTAACATGTGAGGGAGTTTTCTATCAAGAGGAAGAGAACTTCGGGGTTTTTGACATACAAGTGGGTCATGAGGACCTCAAGAACGATGCACAAACTCGTGGTGAGACAGTGGTGGATTTAAAGGACGTTGATATGCTCACTAAGTTTCATGAGGCAAATTTCAACAATGATGAGCCTTCACTGTGCGACCAGCCTTACTACTCACATGATAGTGATAGTGATAGTGAAAATAAGAACACGATGCACCACAACCAAGTACTTTATGATAGTGATGACTAGAGGTGAGGGTCTTTTATGTCTTTATGCTTAGTATTTATTTCTCAACATGCTTCTTAATTTCATTATGTCTTTATTTATACTTAATTGTTTTCTCTTTCTCAATGCAGGTGATTAACCAATGCCTCGGGGGAGCAAGGAATCAACGACCTCCCTTCTCAAGTTGATGAACCAAGAGAACATTACCCAAAGGGGAAGAATACATCATCCCAACCCGTGCTACCCGAGAGTCGAGGATCCACCTCCCTCACAGGGAGAACTTCCCCCGACAGGAGGATGAGGACGAGCACGAGGAGGTGCAACACGAGGAGGTGCAGCCTCGAGTACATACTCATCTCCCCCATTGTTTATGAATTACGTCTATATTTTTTATGTCTTCATGCTAAATTGTTTACCCTTTGTCAATGCAGGTGCAGGACTCGATTCAGAGGATCCAGACTCGTCTCCCCCCCGGCATGTTGCTTGTTTGTCTGACTTACCCTCTGCTTCTGGCACCGTGGCTTCACAGTCAGATTCGGATGATGAGTTGGAGGGGATGTCAGATGAGGAGGTGGAGGGTGAGGCTCCACCGAAGAAGTTGTCGACTCGTGGGGAGGCGTGTGTCCCTGCAAAGGAGCCTCGCCCGAAAGAGAGACCTACGATTGAGCCCTATGGCAAATAATAAGTGACTTTACTAATTTGATCACCATCGTTCTTTTTTTCACCATCGTGCTAACTCATGCTTTTGGTCATAAAAATTTGACATGTACTAACGTTTGTTTATTGTGCAGCAATTGGACACATCCTAAGGGGGTCCGCCACCCTAACAGCTTGCTTGGATCTTTGATTAGGAAGTATTGGCCGGGCTTGTACACTACAGTCCCCAATGGCCAGAGGAAGCTAGCTTGGTTTTGGGTGGACTATGAGGCCTGCACCAATTGCCCGGGCTTCGCGAGTGCTGCTGATGTTGTGATTAATGGCTTTTGGGTAAGGCATACTTTTGCTCACCATCATGCTAACTCATGACTTTCATAATTTTTTTGCCCACCATCATGCTAACTCATGACTTTTGGGTTGCATGATTGAAGTTCTTCTATCAGGTGAGACCGGAGCATCAGTAGGCGGCGGAGAAGACTTTGCTTGCAGCTTGTCGGAAGTTGATAACGCAACAATGGTACACCACCAAGAATACGTTGATCAATCACTTCCAAGCTGAGCACGGCCTTAAGATACAAAAGGATGAAATTGGCAAGGGTTAGAAGCCAAAAATGGCGGTGGCTGGTTTCATGACGGTAAGTAGATTATCAATGAGAAGGTCCATAGATGGTAAGTTCCCATTGCATTATTTGTTCTTCAAATGAGTGTTGTGGTTTCACGTTATACCAATGTGGTGTGAACACAAAGAAGACGCTTTTGAGTTGTTGGCTAGTAGGTGGATCGGGGAAGACCCTGACTTCGAGGTCGTGAGCTAGCGGAACAAGAAAAACCGCGGCAGTATGGGAACACACAGCGGGGGAAGCCGCAACCATGGTCTCTTCAAGAAGCACTTGGTATATATATACATGGAACAACCTGCATTTATTTCCTATGATGTTATTAGTTGACACACATAATTAACATTTCTTTGGCGATGCAGGTGGAGATGGAGGGGAGGTTGATAGCCCTATTACCGACCTACTTGTGTGGGATAAGATGAAGACGAAGAAGCCCGACCTACAGCAGCCTCAACCCCATGTTGCCCAGTACTACAGCAGCGCCAAGGAGAAGCTCAACATCTACTGCGAGAAGCTCAAGGGTTTGCATCCAGAGGTGGATGAGCCCATGCACGTTGAGGTCGATGAGACTGCATTGATCATGGCAAGCCACCGCAAGCCTCATGGTCATTTCAACATTCTTGATGCGGTGGTACAGCCTACCATGACCCTCACAGAAGTCAAGGCTACCCTCACTCTGATCACCCCTCTATCGCGCCTCGTCCTCGGCCTACTACCTCCACCGTCGATGTAAGTGTTTCTCATTTTCACCGTCTTTCGAAAATTTGATCCTAAATGGCTAAGCTGACGAGATTCTTTATTTTTGAAATTGTAGCATGATTTCCATGATGCCTACAAGGCCATTCAGGCAAATTATAACAGGGAGTATGATGCATGGCTTGAGCTGAGAGCAGAGTGCGATGCGTACTCTAGGAAAGTGACGGCTGTAAGTTTCAACCTTTACTTTTGCAAATGATGACAAGTCCCACTTTCTCTACTTTGAGCCTTTGTTTCTGCAAGGACCGACATATAACTATCATGTAGGCGATGAATCACTACTTTACCACTGGACAAGGGGTTCCAGTAGAAGGTGATCAGCGACCTGATCCTGGGATGCCGCCTCGCTGCATATCGATGGAAGATTTCGCTGCCAGATACTACGGAGGGACTCCGGTAAGTTCTTTGCCAAACCACTTGTTACCGCTTTCATATGCCTCGCAAGTTTCTAAGTTTTGCTCAAACATGTAGGGCACGGGATGCTCCGGGACTGCACCCTTTCGTCGTGCCCTGACCTCGCCTAGTCCACCACGCGATGATGCACAACTTCGTCTCATGGCGCCCGATGGTTCAGCTAGTGGTTCTACTTCCCCGATGGCCCGACGTGCGTCTCCTGAGCTCAGGACGGGAAGCCTCGGGCTCCTTGACACACCGACACATACACCGAGTTCGAGACCATGATCATGGACATGGTTAGAGCTAGAGCTAGATCTTGATCTTGTGTATGCACTTGTGATGATGTTGTTTGGATAACGAATATGTTTTGTGGATGATCGTGTTGTTGTTTGGATGATGATGGATATTGAAATGTCATGTTGATTGCTTCATTATTTTATTTGTGATTTTTGAAATTATTTTGCTGATGCTGAAATGGTTCTAAAAATGACAATAACCAAAAAAAAATGCCAGGAGCTGTGCCGACTGCAATAGCCTGCTGCCACCCAGGCCGGCCAGCCTATTATGTGCCATATGGCACAGACTGTGCCGACGACCAGGCGCTCGGCGTAGCGGATGGTCCTGTGCCGACGGCCACGGATGGGCAACGTGGCTGGCCCGTGTCGCTCCTAGGCTGGGCCTATGCCGATGACCAAGCTCTCGGCGTAGACGGAGACGTGGCGGGCTCTAGCGACGTCCTGGGTGGGACCTGTGCTGACGGCCCGGCCGTCGGCGTAGCTTCAGGGCTGGGCCGTTATCAGACGGCCGTTGCCTGACAAGGTGGGGCCCGCTGCAGACATTGTGCCGAGGGGTATCTCCTACGCCGACGGCAAGTTAGCTACGCCGACCAGCTGCTACACCGAGGGGGCTACGTCGAGGGGGCTACGTTGGCATAGCCTGTGCCGATGGCTATATTGGGTTGTGCCGATGGCAGCCGGCCCTCGGCGCCTCGGCTGTTTTCTGTAGTGAACAGAAAGTTGCAGCGTGGTAAATTGATTATAATCGATTTGATTTTGATGGCAGTAGTCCTCCATCGTCCCTTTGAATATCCAACAGCTCACAATTTGTTCCCTGCATGGGGCTAGATTCATCATGTTCAATCAATAGAAATTTCTTTAGTTTCTCTCTCTTCGTTCTTTTCTGTTTGAACATTTCGAAACAACATACCAGCGCACCACGGTAGGTGGAGGCCGCCTGCCACAAAATCTCATTCCTCACGGCCTTGTTCTTCTCATCCTCCTCTAGGTGGAGGTCAACGTCGTGTTGCCAAGCTAAATCAACCTTTCAGCGACAAGTATCAATTTTTTTAGATCAAAGGCTCAAAGTGTCCGACTTTAAACTAATACAGCCAGAACGGCCAAATACAGTACACATCATACAGCTTGTGATATAGCTTAAGTTTACAGCACATGGACAGTAGAAAGAAAAAAAACAGGTTACAAGAAAGCTAAGCTAAGTATAAGACTAAAGCATGTCGCTTGAACCACAGCTTCGTCCCGCACCGTCTTCTGCTGAACGAGAGGCAGCACCGAGACATCTGACATCGGAAGGCTTGCCGAAATGACTAGACCACATCGAGCCCAACATCGCATGATAACCAGAATCCAGGATGAACAACAACGCCTTCAAGGAGTAAAACGGCATCCAAAGACGTCATCGTTGCTACAAGGCTAAGGCCCTACACAACTTTCGTGGGCATCCACTCCACCAACCTTGAAACCCCACATGACCAAGGGACTTGATAGGGAGAACGTTGTTGGAGCCCAAGGCCAAGCCAGAACCCCGACAACCCACCCTGGGCTAGAGGTTGGCCGCATAGCCTGGGCAATCCATCGTTTATATAACGCCAAGATGGTAGCAAAAAATGTCACGCCGGCCAGCGAGCTTGAGGAGGAAACCGATATCCAAATGAAGACGAGAGCACCTCTTGAGGACGGACCGAGGGGGAGTGGAATGGCACGAGGCGGCATAACTTAGGGCGTGTTTCGTAGCCCGGGTGTGCTATCTTACCCCATACAAGCTGAGTCTACTATGTTAATCACATACAAGTGTGATTTATTGTGCTGTGTTTCGTAGGTTGTATGAGTTGAGCTGAGCTTAGTTAAAATCCTATTTGGTGTGATGTATGAATTGAGTCATGCCATACAAAAATAAAAAGCAATTAGGTCCTAGAATACAAAACCCAAAAGCAATCAGGTCCCTGGAGGTCCGGCTCGGGCTCCGCCGCCGCCGGTGAGAGGAGACAACGCCACGCGCCTCTACCAGGCACCGCCGCCTTAGGCTGGCCAGAGAACCATCGCACGCACTTCCTTTCCTCTGTGTCATAGCTCCAACGCTACTGGTCGTGTCGGCCAGGCAAGCTCTGCGTCCTGGATGAGCTTCGCGTCGAGCCCTGCGTTGAGGAAGACCTCTGTGTCGATCCCTACATCCTGGAGGAGCTCCACGTCCTGGACAGAGGAGAGACTAGGCAGGGAGAGAGAGCCGGGGATGGGGCAGAGGAGAGCTGGGGGCAGGGAGAGAGTGGTGGAGCAAGCAAATGGCACGGAAGGCGGGAGCGGGGCTATGACCTGATGTTTGCAAGTGAACAGATCGTTTATACCTAGTTTCGAAGTATATATATCGCCCCACATGGAGCCCAAAAGTAAGTGTTTATGAATGAAGTCTCTATCACACCCAAAGTTGTCACAAATCTTTGAGTGAATTGACTACAAGTGTAGAAATGAGAATGGAATTTAGATTAAACTAGATGTATTTAAATAAAACTAAAATGTAAACTTCAGAAATAAAAAGCATAAAAGTAAAGAACGATTTGATTGTTTGTTGTTTTCTGTAGATGACGAGAAAGGCGGCGGGAGATACAGTTCATGGTGATAGTGACTGTGCCAGGTGGACGAGTAGTAAGTGTAACAATTGTAATCTTATAACTATTTGTGTAGGCGAGCAACCCATAATTAGCCGGAACTCCTCTTGGTAGATTCCATCCCAACTTCAATAATCCTACTAGTCTGTTACTAAAACCATGGTCAGACACTAGACGAATAAGACCCTTCAGGTTGCTTAGCAATTAAGCTCCTTGGATCGGACTAATGCAATAAGTGCGGTGATTCCTCGTTATCCTCGAGTATACTAGTTTTCCTTTGATATCCCCGTGTCACTCAGGGGTTGCCGGTCTACTAGCGAACAAGATCCTATATATGTAGAACAAAGCATCATGTTGTTTGGGCCCTTAATTGGACAACAAGCATTAGGCATACCACAGATAGTCAAGCACACATAATATAGTAATTAAAATCAATCACAAACTAATGGAAAATATATGGAGGCACATCACATCTCACGAATCCCTTACATCTCCCACGCCCAAGGAACTTACTCACAAATGAGAGAAGAAAAAGTCATCGGTATAATTAAATAAAGGGAGTTCTTCTTGATGTTATCGTGGAGATCCACAATAGGAATATAAAAGTAATCCAACAGAATTCAAGGTAGGAAGAAACAATCTCAAACCCTAATATTGCAAGGTGAAGATCTCTCTCTCTCTCTCTCAAGTACAAGTAATGGCTATGAGGGTGTGATAGCTAGGAGGTCAAAGATCATGGAGAGAGATGAAGAACGTCTTCCCCTTCGTCTCCAGATCTCTTATTTCTCTTTTCTAGATGGGATGGCGGCTGCTGTGTTATGATTTCGTGTCTGGCCACTTCACGGAAGTTGTCCCTTTTGACAAGACGGAGGCGGTGGCAGCTATACGGCAGGAAAAAATGTTCCCGCTGTATAGTTGCTCGTTAAAGCCTCTGTTTTCTCCTGAATATTGTGTTTCCCTTGTTAAAACCTTCTGTTGATGTTCAGAACGTGAAACACACATTAAAAACCAAGTTTTCCTTGCTACCAAAGTATTAGCATTAGGTAAAGCTAGAAAACGATCAAATCCAGAAGAAAATTATCAATAAAAACCATCAAAAATATGTCGAATCTCATAGCTATCATGACCCCTCGCGGGTTTACTCATAGGCATGGGACGGACTCGGCAGTGTTGAGCTCTGAAGCTTGATTCCAGCTTCATAAGTGGGCAGGGTTGAGAGCCTCTTTTTGTATGAGGTGGGCATAGGCCAACACAGCCGACCTGACCTACCAAACAGCTAAATGCGGGGTGAGTTGGGGATTTCTGAGTCCACACGACCTACCAAACACGCCCTTAGAAATCCATGGGGAGTGTTGTCGTCACTGGCTTGGATGTGACGCCCCCAAGGAGGAAAACGACACCCGTGAGTGTTGTCATCACTAGCAAATATAATTCTTGTCTATCTTTGTTTGAATCCCACCAACACAAGAAGGCTATCAACACCATGTGACGACAAGGAAAGGTCATGGCTGATGCCTACGGGTAGGCATGGGAGGGCTGCGACAAAAACCAACGAAAGTTCGGGTGGAGATGATACAGTGGGGAGGATCCGTTAACCCTGGGCTCCGGAAACATCATGGAATTCACTCTAAGTTCACCAAAGATAACCCCAACAACATCTCTCCACTGACTAAAGGTGACAAGCTCTCCTAGTTCTCCCACACAACAATGAGCCTCCACACAACCAGCAGCATATGCCAGCGACACCAACCCACATCAGATTTTTCAACAAGAGATGAACCTCCCAGGAGAAGTGGCGACATGGTTCCTACCATGCCCCCGATGACGCGCACCCTACCACATCACCCTCTGTCATATACCATGCCCCAAGGCCACCACTAGTGAGACCCCAAACCCTAGAGCCCATTCCAGCTGCATCAACATCCCGGCGCTCATCACCATGAAGGGGAGCACATGCCACCGAAGGAGCCAACCTTGGAGGGAGGGGTCCAAGAGGAGGGCTGACATGGGTATGCCCAATAGGCACTCGACTACAACCTACCTGATGCGGCTTGACGGAAGGTCCACTCGACGAATTGCCAAGGTCCATGACACCTATGACGGTTCGAGTGGTATGAAACCCATATGGACACGGACTCCCAATGTACAAGAGAAGGAAAGCTCAAGACTAGAGTTCTAATCTAACTTGTAACCAACTCGTATTGGTACCTGAGACCTAGCCTCCCCATATATAAATGCTAGGAGGGTCCAACGAGGAGGACACGACCTAAGACACCAAAAGACAATCGCAACACGCCACGCCACAATAGATCTAGACATCGCGACTCCCACAATAGACAATAGATAGATCTACGATCTCTCATACGCCAGATCCAATCTGCGAGACACCGCCATCGGCGATATTGTAATCCTTCGGATCATCATCAATCAAGAGCAGACAAGCAGGAGTAGGGTCCTCTACGAGGCCTGAACCTGGGTAAACCTTGCGTCCCTGTGTGCTTGTTTGCTAGCCGATCGAGACTTCCAGTGCCTCCCTCCTTCTCCAAAACCCAAGTCCATAACAATGGGCATTGATGAGTTAAGCCCTCGTCAATTGGCGCCGTCTGTGGGAACTGGGAGCGCTGATGTTGCGATCTCGACGGCTCCATCACCGGCGATCTACAATTTGTCGACTTCAGACAAGAAGATCTACTTTGGATCCCTCATCATCAACGGCGATCGGATCACATCCGACCGATTTGTCTGCGTCAGCATATTCAGCTTCTTCATCAACAAACACGCGCCATCACGGTCAACTTCATCACCGCCTCCCGTTCTACCTGATCAAAGATTTTTTGCAGCTGGCCGTCCTACGATGGAGACCAAGTTCGACAAGAACTGGAGCCGTGAAGCACACACGCGCATGTCCGTGTGACACACGAGGCATGCAGGTCACGAAGTTGCACCAAAAGTAGGGAAAAAAGTTCACGTATGACTTCAGTTCCAGAAAGAAAGAAAAAGGCGATTTGAAGGGGTGGCCACGTGCTGCTACTTCTAGTATTCTAGGAAAGATGGAAAGGAAAAGGATACGTACAATCAATTACTGACGGCTCAGGTTCCAAAGTAAAAAGAATCAAAGAAGCAAGCAATTAGTCAAGAATTCACTCGTGAGGGCAAGGGACACTACATACGTGGAATCCTGGAGTCATACTTTTCCGGTCGAATTGAAAATTATGGGGTGGCCATGCCATTCGTGTCCACAACGCAACTTCGGCCGCCACGCAATCCGGTCCATTGCTTCGACTCCCTCCAAACAAAAATCCGATGATCCCGCTGTCGCGTCGGCTCCAGTCCGCCGTATCGGCTCTCGAACGCCACCTCGACTAAATCGACCACATCGTCTCTACACTCGGGGGCTCTGTCGACTCCGCCACGATGCCCGTTGCCACCTTCGGCTACAGTGCTACGATCTTCGACTCCGGCGACTCGGGGGATCCCTTGGCTCCATTGACCGGGTGCCGCCTTCGGCTATGGTGACCCGCTACAAGCTTCGACTCCCCCACGCGACCAGCTACTGCGTCGACTTCGTCCATCACGCGACCTCATCCATCACATGACTCGCTGTTGCGTCGAACGCCACCTTGACCACATCGATCACATCCACTCTACATCGACCGCCACGTTGACTACTCATCCGGTGTCGATCTCGTGACCTGCTGCAGTCTTCGACTCCAGCAATTCGCTATGATCTTCGGCTCCAATGACTCGGGGGCTCGGGGGCTCCCTCCGTTTTAGCGACTCGCCGTGGTCTTTAACTTCAACGACCGACTGCGGTCTTCATATCAGGTGACTCGGGGGCTCCCTCGACTCCCGCGACCATGAGCCGCTACGGTCTTCGACTCCGCTGACTCCGCCGCGAGGCCCATTGCCACCTTCGGTTACGGTGACTCACTACGGTCTTCGACTCCGCCGACCTACTAAGTTTTCGACTCCATCACTCGACTTGTTGCGGTCTTCAACTGCGGCGACACGCTGCGGTCATCAATTTCGCCGACCTGACGTGTCTTCGACTCCTTCACGCGACCCACTGCCACGTCGACTATGTCCGCGATTGCATCAACCTTGTCCACAGCGACAACCAACAAAGCTAAGTTTCCCTCTACTTAGAGCTGATTTCTTTTTAACTCGCACTCGATACACTCGGGGGCTGCACCCTCTTCGAGTAACCTAATGTGCCATCCACTCCGCGCACTCGAGCACCTCATATGCGACAGCCCGAGTAGCTAATTCTGCCTGATCGTCGAATCCTTGAACTCCGAGTACCTCGGCAAGGTACTGAGACTAAGGGTAATCAGGCTAACGAAAAGGCCTAGCATACAGTGCAAAAGTGTCGATTCGATTGGCACCAAAATTTTACTTTATAAGCCACAAGGCAAATATTCTTTACAAGATACAAGTACTTCATAATTCTTAATGTTTTATGCAGCTTATAAGGATGTCGACTGCGTCGAGATATCCTATTGGGTCCTCCAACAGGAGTCGACAAAACAATTGGCTACGATATACACTCAAGACCCGAGTCAAGTCCCTCCACGGATGGTTGCATCGCTTGATGCTACACACATGCAACATTGGCCGATCGCCCGACAGAAGTAACTGCGTTGACTCCATCCTCATTGTCGACTCACCCGGCTAATCACTGGATGACTTTGACTACATCGTCGACTCTTGGGTCCTTATGCGTGAGACGTTGAATCGATGCACTTCCGGGTCAGTGGTTTCTCCTCGCGTGATTGTCGACTACGTCTACAAGATACAATTCTCGAGTCTCTGCCCGAGTCTACGACTCCGCCAAACACTCGGGGGCTACTCCAAGCTGGAGCACTGGTCGCGCATATACAAGATCCTTGAGTGACACACTCTGACTCCTCACTCGAATCCATGATTCGACTAAGGACTCGGGGCCTACTCCCATAGGGAGCACTGGCCACGCACCCGAAGAAATTTGTGAAGATATCCAAGCATCATAAAAACCCTTCACTCGAATCAACGATTCCAGTGTGAATTACGGGTTACTCCCATAGGGAGCGCCGGAAGCACATTCGACTGAAACAAGCAACTAAAGACGAAAGCAGTCGCAAAATACTTATAGTCCCACTCGAGTCTACGACTCGAATAGGCACTCGGGGGCTACTCCCATAGGAAGCACTGGCCGCGCACCCTATGATTATTTCTGCTTGTACATCGTACTGTGTGTTGATAACATCCACACTCGAATGCTATGGCGACTCCGCCTCATATTTTCTCTACAAAAAGATTACGTCCCTGGGCCACCCGAATCATCTCCGCGATGACAAAAATTCGGATGCCGCGCTTACAGCGTGAAGATAAGACCTGAATAAGGCCTGGCAACGCATCTGCTGCGCTCTACCAGAAATAATCCATGCCTGCAGGTACGATGAATAATCCTTGACGGACGCGTCGAGTGCTCACACTTATACACTGGTATTTGAACTCTATAAGACCTCTGCGGCCTGAGTCGAATTGCGCCAGCAATTTCCGAATTTGAGTCCGGGGACTCAAGTTTGAGTAGGAAGCGTTGTTTTTTCCCTAGAGAAATTAACTGGTCCCGATCCGCCAAGTGCACCAGGCACGTTAACCATCATCCCTATGAACTACTACAAATTCGACTGACCCGATGAACTTCCAGGTGAAGTGCTTTGTACTTGACATAACTATCAACTCCGACATCCTAATGCAAGCCTCAAGCCTTATGAGTCTCCACCCGAATCTACGATTCACATGGACACTCGGGGGCTACTGACATGGGTATGCCCAATAGGCACTCGACTACAACCTACCTGATGCGGCTTGACGGAAGGTCCACTCGACGAATTGCCAAGGTCCATGACACCTATGACGGTTCGAGTGGTATGAAGCCCATATGGACACGGACTCCCAATGTACAAGACAAGAAAAGCTGAAGACTAGAGTTCTAATCTAACTTGTAACCAACTCGTATTGGTACCTGAGACCTAGCCTCCCCATATATAAAGGCTAGGAGGGTCCAACGAGGAGGACATGACCTAAGACACCAATATACAATCGCAACACGCTACGCCACAATAGATCTAGACATCACGACTCCCACAATAGACAATAGATAGATCTACGATCTCTCATACGCCAGATCCAATCTGCGCGACACCGCCATCAGCGATATTGTAATCCTTCGGATCATCATCAATCAAGAGCAGTCAAGCAGGAGTAGGGTCCTCTACAAGGCCTGAACCTGGGTCAACCTTGCGTCCCTGTGTGCTTGTTTGATAGCCGATCGAGACTTCCAAGTGCCTCCCTCCTTCTCCAAAACCCAAGTCCATAGCAATGGGCATTGTTGAGTTAAGCCCTCGTCAAGGGCCGACTCACCAAGCAGTGAACTTGCGGTGACCTAGTATACCACATCATGTTGTAGTGTACAATTCATTGTCATGATACTCACAAAAGTTCTTATCCGTAAATATCACATCCCTTAGAGTGGTACGATAGAAACATTGCGAGTCTAACACTATTTTATTCATATCACGAGCCAAAAGTGTACAACGGTTTTGAGATCCTCGGTCCAATGAGGATTCACTATGCAATGATTATTTAATTGCATCTAGAATAGTTTTCTAATCAATGGTAATAATAATCTTAAAACCATTAGAGCTAGCAACTGATTGGAGAACTACGCTATTTCTAGTTTAACTACTTATGCGTGCTATAGTGGATAATATGTCTACATATTTTATTTATTCCATGTGTACGCCTCTGCTATCTTCTGACTATTCTAATACCCTTTTATGTAATTATTCACCAGTGTTGGTCTTCTAGTCCGTTGATAACATAAAAATGGTTTTAAGAAGGATCGATTGAGTATGAGCATACTCAAAAAGTTCTATGGTGTTTTCTAATTCTCTAGCTACGGTCGTAGATCAAAAGATCCAAGACTCGTGCAAGTTTTCAAAAATGGTTTTTACAAAAGGTAAGTTTTAGATTTTAAAAACTCTAAGTATGTCAGTCTTCATGGGTTGTATGAACTTTATGGAGTTCCTTTTAACGCTATGATCATAATCCTTTCCCAGGATAGGGAGTAACATGTCACATTCATACACTCTTAAGAGGTGTACTACATTACCCATAAACATCCTTGGCCTTAATAAATGCTCTCTTCCATACTTCATTAGGTATGAGTCCAATTACAAAGTTTAGCCGAGTCATGTTGAGTCCCCCTCGAAGACCCTGTTGCCCGCCCATTGTAATGAATTTCGATCGAGAGAGCTACGTGCAATTACCATCCCTTTAACTATACAATGTCATTATTCCACAGCATGGAATAGGAACGTTACGGACACCCATCCGTTGATCTCCACTTTGGATCACAACCCGACTTTGCATATAAGGACAATGAAAGGAAGAAGGTACTTCTAAGTCGCTTGCCCCATAACAAGATCTTGGGTCAGTGCTGTTTTGTACGACGCAAGAGTGACTGATTGTTGTTGTTGTTGTTGTTGTTAATCTTAACTTTATCGGTACAATGGAATCTCCACCACATGATTTTAGAACTATGTATAACTACCATGATTCCATCACCCACCATTTTCAATTTATTTCTTCCATAAAATGGTATTGTTTTGAATGCGGGTGATAATGTTTTGAAAACATTTTTCAAATTAATTCAAAGGACATGTAGGACTTCCCTTGAAAATGTCATGCAAGTTTGATCTCATAAAGTTGATGCAAGGATGAAATTCCCTCGTAATTGCAAGATAATGCAATTCAAAGGTTTTACTTGACCCTGCACCTGGGATTCTGAAAATAGCGATCATTGTCCGATAAAGACAATGTTTGGATAAAATCCAAATGATGCTCTAATGCAGCTATACGCAATGCAATTCCTTGGTGTATTTTATTTGATTTCATTTCATTTGAATTTCCTTGTCCTTTAGTGAATTCTTCCCTTTTATTGTTTTATGAGTTTTATTTGGCATATTTTATTCAAATTCTTGAAATTTCACTCAAACATCAATTTTATCTTTTAATTTTCACATTACTATGAAATTTGGTTTACATCTGAGTATATAATTTTCTTAGCACTTTTCCAGGTATTAAGGAATATTTAAAATGGCCTTTTTCAAATTCCTATTTTTCACACCAAATAAAAGTGTTGGAAAAATACCACAGAAACACTTTTTCGATTCACTAAATTTTTCTACAGACAAAACTATTTTCACATTATTTTTCCGTGTTTTAATTTGGGTGTTATTCATTTTCTAGGGTTTTTGCATATTTATGGAATTACTAAAATGCCCCTAAGGGTTGGGCACACTAGTCAGACCCACTGGGTCAAAAGCAGCCCCCCGAGCTGGTCTGGTCGAACCAGACCACCTCTCCCCTCGCCCACTCACTTGCTCACTCACCTCTCTCGTTATGGCAATGGCGACTACGTCCTCGAAACTCTTCTCCGGCCACCCTAGACACCTCCATCTCACTCCATGTGGCGTCCCGCAAAAACCACTACTAGAAAATCGCGTTGTTTTTGTGCATTGCATCGTCATGACCGCAAGCTCATGTCATCATGCCACCTTGCATTTGAGCATCGTCATGTCATCTTGCATTTGTGCATAAAACTATTTTCGAAAAGACTGTTTTTGTTTTCTAAACGCCCCGTCTTTTATTCAATCATAACACCCTAGACTTATCCGGATCTTTTATTTGCCCAAAAACTTTTACAAATAAAAATCTTTGAAATAAAAAGTTTTACCGGGGGAGGCCGCCAGCTTGCCAGGCCAAAAGCCCGGCAAGCCAACAGCCTACTACCCCGGCCCAGTTAAAAACCAGACCAAAACCCTAACCTACCCTAACCCTGTACCTACCCCAGCCGCACCTAGCTCCCTCCTGCCGCCGCCAGCAGCAGTACACGCGACGCGCGCGCAGCAGGAAGCAGCAGCACACGCATTGCAGCTTGCCCACCCTATCTCCACCCCACACGCCAGCCTGGCCCCACACTTGGTCGCCACCTGCCGTTTCCTGCCCTAGCTGCCCACCAAATCTCCCCCGCTCACATCTGCCGCCGACCAAGCCCCACCTGGGCGTTATTCCCCACCCGCGCTCGCCTCCCCACCAACCACCGCACGCGGTCCGCGCGACCCCGCTTCCCCTGTCGCTTTCGCCCTGGCCCACCCCGTGGATGCGACCCGCACGCCACCTTCCACCCCACGCGGTCCCTTCCTCCCCACTCACTCGGCGCATCGCTCGCCTCCTCCCCATCGGCAACCGCCGCCGCGCAGCCGTTCCCTCGCCACCCGGTCCACGCTCCCCTCACCGCCGGTCGTTGTCCGCGCCTCCGTCGCCGTCCCCCTCCTCCCCGTCGAGGCCACCGCCGCCGGTTTCCTCTCTCTGGCTCGCCTCCTCGGCCAGGATCCCCGCCGCCTAGAGCTTCCCCGCCGACCACCTCCTCGACGGCCGCCGTCGCCTCGAGTCCCTGTGCTGCCTCCTCCGCGGTCACACCCTGGGAGCCCCATCGCCTCCGGCACCACCGACCTCGGCGTCCTCCCGGAGCTCGCCTTCGCGCCTGACCTACCTCCTCTGTGCCGGCCACCGCCCTCCACCGCGCGCCTCGCCGTCGCCCCGAGCCCGAGCGCGACCCCGCCGCCACCAGCCGCTCCTCCTGAGTCCGCTGCCGCCAGGGAGGGCCCGGCTCGATCCCCTTGGCGCTGCTGCCCGGCCGCTCGCCGCCGTTGACCACGCGCCTGGTCCGCTGCCCTGCGTGCTCGCGACTGCTGCCTCCAGTGCCGCCCCTGCTACAACACATTAGTGGCATCAAGTCTGCCGTGGATTCCATCTGTAGGTGCTCGTCGCGTCTCGCGTCTGTAGCGTGACCATGTTGAGCCGTGTAGCTTCCTATGTTGCTATTTTGTTCAACATGTTAAGTTGTGTCCGTCCCCTTTTCCAGTGTTGTGCAGCCAAAGACCCGGGTACATCAGTTCGTTGCCTCCGGTTCTGACGCGATCTTCGCGGTGAAGAGTGAGATGACCTGAAGCCACGCGGCACCGACTGATGTCGCTGCGGGAACCTTGTGGGGCTATTCGAAGACTATGTCAACGATGATTACCAGATTGTCATTGAACACCCGAAAACCACGGATGCGACAAGATCTACTTCCCGGATTCGGAGACCCCGGTACCCGACCCACTAAAGTTCGCCATCAACGACAAAATCGAGACCGGCCAGGGCGAATCCGATGAGTCACCGACGCCAAACAAGTCCTTCTTCCAGGATGCGACAAGATCTACTTCCGATGTCCGAGACCGTTCCCGTCGAACCGTTCCCCGTCGAACCCGGTCGAACCCCGAACCCCTCGGAGCCCAAGTTCGCCGAACCCTAAATGTGATTCCCTATCCGAGACCCTCATTATTTTTATAATATGACATTACCGACTGTCGCATATTAAATTGTTCATCTCGCATGCATATCATAATCATGCTGGATCTTTTGCCGTAGTATTAAATAGTGCATCTGGTGTTTGTGCTAGTGTTTGCTTCTTTGCGGATTAGGCCGATGAGTTGATGCGAGTATCGACAAGTTCTTCGGATATGAATCTCCGGCAGTGTTTCCCAGGCGAGCATCTCTTCCCCTTCTACCTATTTTGCATTTATAGTCTTTATTTCCTCCTGTTGATCTATTGCTATCCATGTCGCGATGCTTTAGTTTCCGTGCCCCAGATATATCCCGTGCAACCTCTATATTGCCATGGACACCTCCTATTACCCGTGTTTGGTAGATAGCTGGCTTTGCGAGTCGTAGTTGCTTGCTCATGTGCGATTTCGTGTTGTCGAGTACCACAGTTGTTGGAATGGTGGAGATGTTTATTGGTGGAGATGCTTAATGGTGGAGATGATCATGAATTTAATTACAACTATTAAAATGCTAGATATAACTAATGCAGAGGCATCGGTGGGCAATAGATGTTATTTGGTTCTTCCACGCTCACTTGTGTCCCGTAGGACCCCGAGTACTTGATACCCGTTGCTTGATTTTTCGCACTATCCACATCCGGGAGGCCTTATGGACCCCCCTGAGCCAAAGCTTGATTCATTTCTATTTCTTGGGGCCACAAAGTAGTTTGGGGCTTTATTACTATCCTGTACTTATGTCATGCTACTGCTTTATTTATGATTGTGCGTGGAGCACCTGTACTGTTTAGGATCGTGACACGTTTTCGTTATATCGACAAGCCCAGTCACATTTTCGGGTTCCCAGATGTTTACAGCCGTCCACACAAACCCTGGGTCCGTTCCGGAGCCGGCCAACTTCGTTGCGGGTAGCTTAGTGGGGTGGCCCCCTGAAATATTGATGAATCCTGTGATCGCTTTGTCGTGAATGCCTCGTTGGGTTTTGAGTTGGTTTTTCCGAGGTTGATCGAGTGTGTGTTGCAATTTGTGCACCCCTGCAGGGTAAAACTTTCTGAAAGCCATGTCCGTGGTTATGGACGACTTGGAGCATAGTATCTCGATCATAGACAAGCATAACTAAAGTAGTGCTATAAATTTGACTTAATATGTGACTAGTAATCAGCTCAAGTATAACGGAATGGATGTTAAAAATGCCAACAACTGGTGGATCTAGGTTGTGTCGTGTTCTGATATATCTGCCTAGTAAGTATTGCAACTCCAATGGAATGTGATAAAAGTGGCAACAAGTGTTGGGTTTGGGATTCCTCAAGACAATTATATCTGACTAGTAAATGTTCCAACTACAACGGAATGGCGATTAAAACTGCCCACTACCTATGCTATCAGAATGACTCAAGCTATCTATACCTGACTAGTAAGTGCTTCAACTATAACGGAATGAGTAAAATTGCCAACTATGTGAGTTCCTTGGTCTGACTTCCTCGTTTGGTCTCGAGGGGGCAATACCAGGATGGGTTCGTTTGGTGTTAGCTTCAGGTTTGATCCGAATAGGTCTTCCTTATCCCTCTCTGAAAACCGCCAGTTGTATCGAGTCTCTATAGGTTGTTTAGTGCCGCTGCGCTGCCGCTTCAGCCCTCCATACCTATGTAGGCGAGAGCCGCCGAATTCTAGCCTCGCCGTGTATTGGCCTCAGTACTGACGCTCCTCTTTTTCCTTTGCCCTTTGTCGGCACCCCTTTTGTTTTAGCAGGTTTGAGATCGTCGTTGTTAGCAGGGTTACCCTTCCGGCTTGGCCTAGGCAGGGTTATGGATGCCATTGATTATTCTTCAGGGCTCTTAGCCCCATTTGCATCTTGTCCGTAGTCGGACGCTCTATCATTTTCAAGGTGATTTGAATCTTTGTATTATATATTTGTATTCTTGACTCCGGGTGTCGCTGTTGTATATATCTGTTCTGTGGATCCCATCAAGGACTGTTGTGTAATGTTATTACTTCGTTTCCCACCCGCATGAAAGTGCCTGGTGGGCGTCCTTGAATCGTTCCTAGCGGGTTTGGCGGAAAGGGCTAAAACTTGCATAGGGCCGATTTGAGGGTGTTACACTCCACTATCGTGCTTCCCCTTAAAACATTCGCGTCTCCTCGTCCTACCTTTCTACCAAAGAGATATCTCTCTCCTAGTGGTTCACAACCCTAACCCTAACTTGGGTTTTAGTGATGCGTCACCACCCTTGACTCTAGTGCAACTCTGGCAGCTTGGCTGGTGTAGGTCGAGATACCCTCGGAGTACTCCCTCTACCGCCGACCTTCGTGTTCAATCCTACTTCCTCTTCACAGTCGGTGGTGAGATGAGCTCCCACTTTCCGAAGGTCATACCCCTCCTTCTACTTCTTCTACTACTATTTCTTCTGCTAGTTCTCCTTTGGGAATTTCCTCCCCAATTTTTAGGGTTTATCTCTGTCTATTATCGTTAATGTTGTTCTAGGTAGTGTTTAGATGATTCTAAGTTGTTCTATTATGATTCTAGTGGATGATATGGTCACAATTTCTAGGTTTGGCTCACTATTGATTTTACTAAATCATGTGCTTGACATTTATTTGTAAGAGTGTCAAGTTCAGTTAAGTGTGATTAGTGTTCTTTGTTTACTTTCTAGTGTGCTCTTCCTAGGGTTTTATGTACTGATCATTGCAATTATATGAGCAATACTATTAGATTTTCCTAGCTAAGTACTCCTGTTAATTCTAGGTTAGTGTTACAGTTAGTAGGATATTATTTAACTGACCATGTTCTGGTGTCCCACATTAATTAACTTGGTAATCAATAATTCACATTCAAACATTGTATAATTAGTTATAGGTATTCTTTAGCTTAATTCATTTATCTGCAACTTCTTTGGTTAAGAGATGTTTATGTTCTTATGTAGGTTTACTTCTGAAAGAGCATGTGGGCCCCATATGTGGTTTTGGTAATTAATGACAATATTTATGGACTAATGTGTGTATTAAGTTGCACTTGTAGGAATTTTCCATTGGAATCTCTTGGAGCATGTGTTGGCTTCAAGGTAGATGAAATGTAGAAGAAGATGCGTTGTGCAAGCTCAAAATGCGCCATCTCTAGAAGATCTCCTGTTTGATGCTTGTCATCTTCGGTGATCATGTATCGATGAAGATAAGGTCAAACTATGCTCAAGGAAAAGGTATTCTTGATAGGTTTTCCCTTTTGTCGGTCTCGTATTGGTAGTTTAGAGATTCGGTTTTGTTGGGGATATACTTTCCGGGTATCCTCATAGTACCTCACTGACCAGGGTGGACCACTTCGGGTTAGAGCTTTGCTTCACGGGCGGCCCAGTTAGGGAGAAGAGACGGAGTCTAGTCCAGCTACAGGAAAGCCCAGAAGTCTTATCGACATAGGCCCATAGTGTTACTTGTAGTTCAAGATGTACTCTATAACCGACTCTTAGTTGTAGCCAGACAGATCTCTCCTGTAAACCCTAGGCAGGATATCTATATAAGACGTCCTAGGGAGAGTCTTTAGGGCACCCTCACAATAGTCTGCAATCTCAACTTGCACAGGCGAAACCCTTGTAACCCATATTCAGGCTCTGCCGTATTACTGGATTGCTAGCAGGAGTAGGATCCGTCCAAAGCCGGCGGATTCGAACCTAGGTAAACTTGTGTGCTCACCATCCCGGAATACCATACGTCTCACACCCCTCTCTTCCACACACCTCAAGGACCCCCTCATGGCGTACTTGTCATCAATCCGACGACAGTTGGCGTACACCATGGGGCAAGTGAGCTTCGGATCTGTGTTGTAAGCGGAATCTGCAAGAATTGGAATCGAGGAGACTATCTTCGTCGGTCACATCCTCTATGCCAGCAATGTCCCTCTCATCGTTCTCGACGAGACCTGGATTCCGGCTAGGGAGGCCGTGACTGCATACACCATCATGTCTTTCGGCGAGATCGATGTGTACATCGGATTCGCTAAACCTATCCCACCCACCTCAGCGGTGATGATAGTGGCAGAAGAAACTTCTAGGTCCCCTTTGTCCACAGTGGCAGCAGAGTTCCGGATCTCAGAAAACCCTAATCCCACCCAACCCACACCCGTTGCGGAGATAATGGAGAAATCCGAGCCTGAAGCAGACCTTGCGGTTCAAGTAGAATCTGGAGTGGATCTCCATAGCAAGGCCGATTCCCAGATTGATCCACCCGTCGAAGTTGAAATCCAGGAGGATCATAGCAACAACCTTGGTTTCGCCCTGCCAACGCCAGAACATATCAACCTTTCCTGAGGCACATGTTGAGGCGCATGATGATGCAAGACGCAAGCGTGGATGAGGTTCTCAAAACCATCAGGATCTTCGAGAAAGCCCACGAGGAAAGCCGCAACTACCTCAGAACCCACACGTCACACTTCGTCGGATACGTTGGATCTGGATCTCGCTCTACCGATGCTGGAGAAAACACTGACTCAGTGCTAGAGGTGATCGGAACAAACACCGACTTACCCGCATCTTCGGATGACTCGATGACGTCGGCAGATTTTCAAAAGTTCTCCGCGGAGTATGAAGAGGAGTACAACTCTAAAGCTGCAGAGGAAGGAGAAGCCATGGATGAAGGTTCCGGGGAAAACTCTCCCAAAGCACAGGATGATATGGAGATCGGAGATAATCCCGAACTCCAGATGTCCGACCGAATGGAGCTTGACTCCGGGAAACGGACCCAAAGCTGTCTTTGCTACCGGTGCCACCAAGAAGGCAAAGAAGAAGAACAAGACCCTGGCAAAAGAACTTCCAGCAGAGGAGGTGATTGCCGAGGAATACGAGGAAGACTCGGATAGAGCACTTATCCCAGAAGAGCCCAAAGAAGAGTCGGTGGATGGACACGTGATCACCGAAGGTGCGTGTAAACTCATCGATGCTGCACTAACCACACATATTCCTACAGCTGCAGAGCTTACTGCTGAAGAGCTGGATGAAAGGGCCCATGCCCTAGAAGCGCATCACCAAGTACTCCTTGATGATGCCAAAAACATTGAGGAAGAAAAGAAACACATGGAAACTGCGGAGAAGTACATCTCCCGGCCGCATCAGAAGACCTGGAAATGTCACACTCGTGACGACCAATTACCGGAGATTCACAAAGTCCTGTTTGGAGGATACCATGGGATGCATCGACGCGACAGCAAGGGAGACTAGGTGTATCCAACACCTGTGCAAAACACTATTGCGGCTCGAAAAATCCTAGCAAGTAATATAGGCCCAGAGAAGATTCGATTGGGCATTAAACTACTCAACAAGGGTCTAGAGCAGCAGAAGGTTGCTTTGTCCGGAAGCGGAAAACTGGTCTCCCAATCTGACTAATGTCGCATGGATCTGGCCTAGAATGACGTAAGACCCCAACATGCTCCGGAACAGCATCACCGTTCCGACCGTCGGGAAGACAACTACTCAAGAACCGGATCTTTAGGACAACATCACAAAGCTGCACATGACTGGCGCAACATTACTCCAGCTGTGGACCAAGAGGCAATTACTGCACTGCATCCGAAGAACCCTCCCCAACGAGAGTTGAATGATCGTAGGGAAGAAGACAAAGAGAAACGTCGGGAGGAGGACCGTCAAAGGATGCCACCTCCTAGACACAAAAGCTGCCCGACTGACGGACGAAGGAACGATGGACACCGTACTGAGTCAAGCCGGCAGGGGGCTCGTCGTAATGAAGATCCTCCCCGGAACAGGAATAATGACGCTCCAGACGGAGGCCGGCGATCAGCCGTAAACAATCCAGCTGCTCCACCCCCTCCACCAAGCAACCACCACAATGGATCCCAAGCAGGGTGTTGTGGCGGAGGAGGTGGTGGCAGAAGCCAGAATACGGCTCCAAGGAACCGCAGCCATAGCCGTCATTCAGGGCGATCTCTTTTCCCAAGTGACGCAAGGCATAGGATTAACTCCAACATAGAGGCGCGACGCTACGAAAATGACGATATATACGTGGGCCGAAAGTGCTTCGGACCACGCATAAGAGCCACAAAATTCCCGGAAGGATTTGCTATCTCAAGACACATTCAAGCCTACGACAATATAGCTCGGCCAGATACTTGGCTCCAAGATTTTTTCCAGGCTTGCTGTATCGCCAAAGGTGGGAACATCCTGGTCGCAACCTGATATCTCCCACTCATGTTGCGGAAGATGGCACAATCATGGCTCAATGAACTTCTGTAGAACACCATCCACAACTAGTATGACATGCAATGTGCGTTCTTTAGGAATTTCGAAGGCACATATGAGAGGCCCTGTACGGTAGGAGACCTACAACGCTACACCCAGAAAGCCGGAGAAACTTGCCGGTATTATCTCGGACGATGGATCAACACCAAGAACTCCTGTGAAGGAGTAAATGACCAAACTGCGATTGAAGCTTTCATTGCAGGACTCCCAATTGGTTTACTACGTCATCGCTTGAAGTGTGACAAGGTCACTGATTTGGGAGAGATGATAGAAACAGCGGGAAAGTATGCAGATGCTGACGACGATGCAGAGGGATTACTTAACGTCCTAGCTGTGCCACAGTCGGCAAAACAACCAAAGTAGCAAGCTCAGAAACGCAAAAACAACTCGGAAGAAAAGCCCAACGCGGAAACAGCAGTGGTCACTGCTACTTTCGGGTCTGGAGGACGAGGAGGGCGCGGCGGTGGCCGTGGACGCGGTCGTGGGACATCAAGACTCCAGGGTAGAGGAGACCAGCAACCTGGCAAAACCTACTCTTGGGCCAACATTGCCAACAACCCATGTGTGCATCACTTATACGCCAATGGGGGCTCGTCCCACACAAACGCCGAGTGTCATTTCAATGACGACATCAAGAAAGACGATACCGCTGGCTACAGGGCTAAGCAGAAGAAGGGAAAGAAGAATCCCGAAAAAGATAAAGAGACCAAGGATGATTCTGACATGGAGGAAGCCGATACTTCAAATCCCAAGCCGGAAGGGAAAAAGAATTTCCCGACAAAGAAAGACACATACGTCACCTTCCTCGGATCTCAACCAGCTAAGGTCAAGAAAGCAGTTCTAAATGAGCTAAAAGCGACTGTTCCGGCTGTCCCCCAATTCTTGGACTGGTCAGAAGTAGCAATCACCTTGGACCCCGCTGATCATTCGCCTAAATTGCACAGGCGAGGAAAATACGCCTTAGTCATCAATCCACTTATTGACGGTTACGGTTTCTCCAAGACTCTCATGGATGGTGGCAGTAGCATTAACATTTTGTATGTCGAAACTCTATGCCGGATGAAGATCTCGGAGACCCAGCTGAACTACAGCTCCATGATCTTTCACAGAGTTGTCCCAGGAAGACAAGCAAATTCCCTAGGAGAAAACACTTTGGATGTGACCTTTGGAATTCCAAAGAACTACCGGATGGAAGCACTTTCCTTCGAAGTGGTCCTGTTCAAGAGTGTGTACCACGCTATATTCGGACGTCTGGCTTACTGGGCTTTTATGGCTCGTCCATGTTACATTTACAATATGATGAAAATTCTAGGTCCCAACAGCGTGATCACCATCAGGGGAGACCCGAAGAAAGCGCGAGAGTGCGAGGATGGAAATGACACCTTTGCTGAAGCCGTGTTGCACGCCCAGGAGTACCAGGAGGTCAAGAAGACCATAGATCTGTCCGAGATGCCCGCGACAAAGAAGGAGGTGACAAGCCGAATCCGGAGTTCAAGGCATCAGAAGAGACAAAGAAGACGCCATTGAAGGATGATGACCCCTCCAAGGTGACCTAGATAGGCGTAGGCGTAGATAGCACATAGGAAAGCGCGCTTGTCAAGTTCCTCCAAGCAAATCAAGATATCTTCGCTTGGCAGCCATCTGACATGACTGGAGTACCTAGGGAACTTGCCGAGCACTCTTTAAATGTACACCCGAATGCTAAACCCGTCAAACAGTCCTTACAATGTTTTGGCGATGAAAAGCGTAAGGAAATAGCTAAGGACATAGCACGGCTCGAGTTAGCTGGATTCATAGAAGAGGTCATCCACACTGAGTGGTTGGCAAATCCTATAATGGTCCCTAAAAAGGACACCACTGATTTAAGGATGTGTGTTTATTATACTACCTTGAACAAGGCTTGTCCAAAGATCTGTTCGCTTTGCCTAGGATTGATCAAGTTATTGATTCTACGGCTGGCTCGGAACTCCTATGTTTTCTCGATGCATATTCCAGTTATCACGAAATCCTTATGAAGGAATTTGACAAAGTCAAAACTTCATTCATAACCCCCTTCGGAACCTTCTGTTTCGTTACGATGCCCTTCGGGCTCAAGAACACAGGAGCTATGTACCAACACACTATGTAGCGTTGCCTCCACGATCAAATCGGATGCAATGTACATGCATATGTGGATGATATTGTGGTGATGTCCAAAAAGAACGAAACCTTGATTTCTGACTTGGAGGATACGCTCGCCAATCTACGCAAATACAACATAATGCTTAACCCAAAGAAATGCTTCTTTGGAATCCCAGCCAAAAAATTGTTAGGTTTTATCGTGTCTCAAAGAGGCATAGAGGTAAACGAAGACAAAATCAAGGCTATACTCAATATTTTTAGGCCAACTCGCTTGAAGGACGTACAAAGACTAACTGGTTGCATTGCCGCAGTCAGTCGGTTTGTAAGCGGGCTCAGTGAAAGAGCCCCACCACTATACAAGATCCTAAAAAAGACAAAGAAATTCATTTGGACCGACGAAGCTGAAACTGCGCTACAAGACCTGAAAGTAGTACTCTCATCTGCTCCCATCCTTGCAGCACCGGAACCACAGGAACTGATGTTGCTCTATCTCGCTGCGACAAACAAGATCGTCAGTATCTTCATGGTGGTGGAGAGACCGAAGGAAAATCAGGAACACCTGGTGCAGCGTCCGACTTACTATCTCAGTGAGGTCTTAACTGAATCAAGATAGCGATATCTGCATTATCAAAAGCTGGCTTACGGTGTGTTCTTAGCATCTCGTAAGTTACGACATTATTTTAAGGAACATCCAATTACCATGGTGAGCACAACTCCCATGAGGGATATAATCAACAATAGTGACACCACAGGACACGTCGCCAAATGGGGCATAGAGCTTTCAACTTTCGACATTGAGTACAAACCTCGTACAACAATCAAATCCCAAATCCTTGCTGACTTTGTCGCTGATTGGACAGAGACAACCGAGAATATGACCCTACAAGAGTCGGAATGCTAGACCTTGCATTTTGACGGGTCTAAAGTGCTTGGGGCTCTGGGGCTGGCATGGTGCTCAAGTCACCCCAAGGAGATAAACTTTTCTATGTATTGCAGATAGACTTCACGGCGACAAACAACATTGCCGAGTATGAAGCATTACTGCATGGAATCCGGATTGCTAAAGACATCGGCATCCGACGTTTAATGTGTTATGGAGATTTGGATTTTGTTGCTCAACAAGTGTTGGATATCTATAAGGAAAACAAGCACATGGCGGCATATAGGGCTGTCGTGGATGAACTATCTAAATCGTTTGAAGGATAGATATCCGTACTATCAAGAGGGGATCTCGAGTGAGTACTCGATCATATCTTTCAGAGAGAGCTCAAACCTTTGCATTCTTAGCATCATCTTTCTTTGTTGTTTGTTGGTCCTATCCATGTGAGGATATAGAGATTGTGGTAATATTCATAACAAGCTCTTGTTCATCAAAATCAGATCTCCCTTTTATATCTTGTTGCGATTTTGTTCTTGGAGGTTTTCCGGATTCTCACCAAGTGAGGTATCTCACATTATAATACTGGATACACTCTCACTTGGTGGTATCCAATGTTGGGCAGCTCTTGTTATCCTCTTTCCAACAAAATTGGTTCCGGGTTAATCAGAGTTTCCTAGCTCAAGTTATTGCATTTGGAAGTTTTCCTCTTATTCGATTTTAAAAGAAAAATGGAAAAAAGGATTTTGTCTCAAGGACGGGCGGTACTATCGCCGCTGCCGGATGCCCTGCGCGTGGCCTTCTTCCTCTAGCTCACGAGGTAGCGACCAGGCCCAGGTCCGGTTGTACCAGCCTAGCCCTGTAAAACCGCCCGGCCTAGCCGGTACTACTGGTCGGCCCAGCCTACCTCCTATCCGTCACTGCCAGCCTGCTTACTCCCACCGCCTCGCTGCTCTCATGCACACCCCGCCGCTCTGCTCGCGCGCTGGCTCCTGCACACGCCCCTTCCGCTTTCCCTCGCTTGCCGGGATGGCCCACTTCATCGCCCTACTACCGGGTCGCTGCTCCCTCATTGGGCCCACTACTCCCGCGATGCTTGCTCGCCCCGCTCGCTGGCACCGATACCCTGCGTGCGCGCTGTTTTCCCTTGTTGGTTCGCTTGCTTATGTTTCCCTCCACCGTGTTGACTTCACGCTGGCTCGCTCGCTCGCCCACCATGCATGCCTATTCATCGCGTCGTCAGGTTGGTGTGCCGTAGTACCGGGCCCATTCGGTACTACCGGCCAACGGGCAAAATTGCCCCAACGGGCAGAATCCGCCCCTGCCTATAAATGCTTTCCCTCTCTCTTTTTTCTAATAGTTCTTCTTCCTCCTTTCTCAAGCCTTTGCCCCATTTGAGTCTAATCTCTTGAGCTTGATTTATTTCTCCCCCTCCAATGATTCTTACCAATATTTGAGGGGAAGTTAGAGGAGATCTAGATCTATAATTTGACCAAACCAAATCACATCTTTGTGAGTGAATATTTGGGATCTAGATATTGGGGGATATTGTGTTCTCCTTGTGTTCTTTCTCTCTTGTTCCCCCAATTGCTTTAGTAGCCTTGTTGGAACTTGAGAGTGAAGAATTGGGGCATATTTGTGGTGTTCTTGCCATTTTCATTAGGTGCATCAGTTTGAGTCCTCCTCGGAGGATTTTCTTGGTGAAATCAAGAAGCTTTTCCCTCTTAGGTTCTTGGAACCATAGACAGTTGTGTGGTCTTTATGGCATGTTCTTGGGGCCTTCAATTAAGTTGTGAAGCTCTCCCCAAGATTGAGGCCTTGGTGGCGAACCTCCAATTAAGTTGTGGCAATAGCCCCAATCTTGTATGGGTTTGGTGACCGCTCTCAAGTGTCCCATAGTGTAACGGGTGCTTGCCGCGTGGTGGGTTCTCGGGAGAATAGGGTGAGGCCTCTTGAGGCGTTGGTGGTCTTAGTACGGCCCACCCCTCCAATGAGACGTACTCCCTTGTTGGGAGGAACTCGGTAAAATATTGTCGTCCCCGCGTGCCTCGATTATCTCTATACCCGAGCTCTTTCCTTATGCACTTTACATTGTGATAGCCTTCATGCTTGAAGTAATATATCTTGCTATCACATTGTTGTTTGTCTTTCTTAGCATAAGTTGTTGGTGCACATAGGTGAACCTTAGTATATCTAGGCTTTGTGCTTGACAAAAGAAAATGCTAGTTTTATTCTGCCATTGTTAAGCCCATCTCGTAAAAGTTTTTAACCGCCTATTCACCCCCCTCTCTAGGCGACATCCGTGATCTTTCAACTTGTTTACTTATAAAATACTTATTCTCTATCTACCTTTTCTTCCTTATGCTGATCCTTGGATCATATAGGATTTGTGGTCTTTAATACTATCTATTATTCATCTTCTACCACTAGTCTATAATGTTTAGTTGTGCTCATAGTCATGGCTTGGACATAGTGGTGTTCGTCAGTAATGGGGATGCACATGGATGCCTGACTATTGTTAGTGCAACTAAAATTCTCCATCTCTCCCTACTGTTGGATCCTAGTGCTCCCTAGCTGCTATGATAAAGACTAGTAATTAGATACAACCTTTGTAGATTCCTAAGCTTTCTTGGTAAAGATCTCTAGATGCTTATACTTCTTCTCCTTTCTCCTCTTGAAGTGTTCTTCAAGTTCTTTATCTATTCCAAGCTTCCTTTCTCACTCAGATATCTATCTCTAACTAGTGTGTGTGTGTGTTTTCAGTCTAAGCTCGACTGGTGAGTTGTGAGCTCTAGGGTGTGAGATCCCCAGATATTTATAGTTTTCCCAAATGAGTGAGGTGCTAACACCTGATTCACTTGCTTAGGTAAGAGTGAAACCGTCTCTTTAGCTTAACTTATATGAAGGTGGCATATTTTAGGTGGTTAAGTCCATGCTGGTTTTAACTCTTGTGTGTTTTCTCAAATTTACCATATGGGTTTTGTTGTCCTATGTGCATATTCAGTGAATCTACACATGGCTAATTAGGCATGTGGGTTTCATTTTTTCTAGTCCTAGCCTTGGACATTGACAAGTGATTTTCTGATTATTATTATTGTTGCTGGGTTGATTTAACCTATGGGTACTTACATTTATATTTGGTTGGTGATGACCCACAAGTATAGGGGGTGTATCGCAGTATTTTCGATAAGTAAGGGTGCCGAACCCAACAAGGAGCAGAAGGTGCTGGCTAGAGGTATGGATCAGGAATTCTCTGCAAATACTTAGCAAACGTATTTTTAGGGTTTTTTGATAAAGCAAGTAAACAACATACGAGTAAACAAAAGAAAGTAGGAATAAATGCAGCAAGTGGCCCAATCCTTTATGCAGCAAAGAACAAGCCGGTTGTATTACTTAAGATGACCAAACATTCTCGACGACACATGGGAAGACTGTCAAGTGCTTTCGCTTCATATAGTTGATTAATCTTCTTTAGCTTTCTAAGTGTTGTGTGGGTGAACCTGTGCTAATGTACCGACCTTCCTAGGACTAATACATACTTTTGATTATACCCCTTGCAAACATCCATAAGTACAAGAAAGTAATTAAGGTAGAAACCTAACCACAGCTTTAAACTCTAAGACCCTTACGTCCCTTGTGCAATGGTTTCCTAACGGGGGTTCATCTTTCTGTCACTCCGGCAACCCCTACGATTAGTAGCCAAATACACAATGCATTCCCCTAGGACCATATAGGTGAAGTGTCATGTAGTCGACGTTCACATGACACCACTAGAAGAAGTACACCACAACTTAAATATCAAACTATTGAATCTTTCTCAACATAACTCCACTACTAACAACATGACTTCTCCCATGTCCTCAAGACCAAAACGAACTACTCACAAGACATCATATGGATCATGATCAGATATGGAATAATGATGTATAACAATCTGAACATAAACAATAATTCAATGGTTCACTCAATAGCATCAACTACAAAGGGTAATCAACACCGGGAAAGTTTCCCCTATGAACTATGCAAGATTCAACGCAATTGTTACATCAATACGGAGATGGTGATGAGGGTACTGATGGTGATGATGGTGGTGGTGGTGGTGGTGATGATGATGATCCCGATGAAGTCTAGCTTGATGATGGTGTTGATGGCGACGATCTCCCCTCTCCGGGAAGGAATTCCCCCGGCAGAAATCTGTCTGCTAGAGAGATCTTTCTCTCTCGGTGTTTTCCGCCCCGCAGAGGCGGCGGAATCTTTCTATGGTCACTCCCTAAGTCTTAGGGTTCCGGGAGGATAATATACGCCAGACGGGAGTGCAAGGGGTGGACCAGGGCGGCCACACCACCTGGTGGCGCGACCTAGGGTGGCCCACGCCAAGGGTGGTGTGGCCCCCCTGTGGCCCACCTCTAGCCCCCTTCTGGCTTCCTTCGTCTTCTAGAAAAATAGGATTTTCCATATATTTTCCCGGATTTTCTGATAATTTTGCCTCCAAACAGCACCTTTTCCATCAGAATCCTGACTGCAGCGGTCCATGCTCCAAAAGTCATCAACCATGCAAAAACAGATGAAATAACATAAGTATCACCTCTCAATATGAAATATATCAATGAATAACAGTAAATTATGACATAGAATAGTGATGCAAAATGGACGTATCAACTCCCCCAAGCTTAGACTTCGCTTGTCCCCAAGCAAAACTAAGCTCAATAAACATGACCTCAGGTTTATGGAGTGAAGAGTCGATAAAAGAATACAGACAAGAAGCATCACATTCATCAATACATAGATCATAATATAGGACAACTTGACATTATATAACTCAACTTGCAATAAGTAAAGGAAACACAATAAATATACATAAAGTAAATCATAAATGGTAATGGCAAACTTAGCTCTTGGTCGAAGAATAGATGATAATTTGCTGGAGTTCACAAATAACTGGTTTTCAATGATAGCTTTCAAAGTAGTAAACATCAAGATAAGAGCAATGTGGAAAACAAGGAACATAAGAAACATGATTGAATAAATCATCATATGAATGAATGAAACACAACAACTCAAAATACTTGTTGAGATAGAAGGGAGTAGGTTTACTGACTCAACTAAAAAGTAAAAGAAAGGGCCCTTCGCAGAGGGAAGCAGGGATTGCAAGTTTCATAAAGAGCTCCCAAAAATTATGATACTTACTAGCTTTCAGCTCTCATTGCCCCTATCATAGCCATTTAAGGTGATTAAGGTTAAAGTGATCAAATATGAGGATATGCATTGACAAGTTGTAAATTGAGTATCTCATGTCCCTTGAATACGAGGGCCGCTCCTCATGCTACTCAAGTTTAGTCATCGGTAAGTTCTTGTCATCGTAAGCATATGTGTATCATAGAGAACCGCCAACGGGGTACCCCTTGCCCGATGATACAGAAGAATCCCCATATCAAAATGACAAGGCAAGCAGACAACAAGCATCTCAGCAATCTTCTTATTTACCATGGGAATATGGTGCTTTTTTCTCTCTTTCCTCTTTTCAAAATCTCTTTTTTCTTTTTCTCTTTTTTCTCAATATCGGACTCTTTTTTTATAAGAAGAATGCTTCATAGATGCTCGTTATGGTTGTGCTGCAGGTTTGCACCATGTTAGCATGGATTAGACCAGCGGCCCAGGCGTTTCTCTAACACATATACATAACTCCATGGACTTACAAGCTCCCCTTTCATTTCACACCGACGACATCCATAGACAAAAGAACATGATATCAACTAGGTACAAAGTACCAGTGCAATGTTGAAAGCGTTCCCCATGACAGCATGGTTCTGCTAATTCACAACTTACAAAGCGCAAGCATATACGCAACATAGGTGAGCACAATTGTTCAAGTTTATTAAGTGCAAGAAAGTAAAGTGTGCCGTCAAGTTCGTGAGAGCTTTAATCACTAATTTTCACATAACAAGTTTAATTTGGGAGGTAGATAAAACAATAATTTACTTGGAATAGCAATAATGCTAATAGGTAGGTATGGTGGACACAAATGGCATGGATTTTGGTTTAAGGAGGTGGATGCACAAGAAGAATTCCCTCTCAGTACAGGTTTTTGGCTAGCAAGGCTGGGTAGAAAGTATAAGAGTTGAAGGAAACAAACAAACATAAAAGTGATAAAAGCAAACATGCAATCTTCCTTGGAAGCACAAAAGATCTTAACTAGAGAATACTAAACTTATGAGCCAATCAAGAAAGAAAGATGATGAAATTATATTTCTTTAGAGTACTTTTATCTTTTCATTCAACTCTCAGAAATAGTGTTGCTACTGACCGAGCCAGGTTTGCTAAAACCAACTAAATTAACTCAATGATCCCAAAGTGATACCAATACTAACAACAAGATCAATCATACAACCACGAATTGAAAACTAATATAAGCTATGAAAAAGAGTGAATGGTAGAACTTCTCATTAATATTCCATAACGGCAACTCACATCAAGGGATACATATCTAACGAGAGAGGGGACACTTACATAATGTAAACCATCCTACATAATAACTTCTCTATTCATGATATGACTCTACTAAAAAGGTAAAAAGATAGAAGATAGTGTTGAGATACCGCGCACTCCCCTAAGCTTGGAACAAACCAAGGGGATGCCAAACCTGATGACGAATTAATCCTTCGGTGGTGGTGGTAATATTTTCTTAGTTGACGCGAGGAAATCTTCCAGCATCTTGCGAAGCCTATTATTCTCCCATTGAAGCATGTCCAGCTTCCTCCTCAAGTCTCAGTACTTGTCGCAAAACTCCTTAGTGACTCGTAGGGCTTCCGTTGATGCAGGGCAAGTAACTAAAGGTACCAGTCCCTGCTTGGGATCTTGGAGATCCTCCTCCATAGGCTCCTTCCCCTTATCCTTGGCGGACACCAATGTGCTTCTAAGCTTTCAAAAATAGTTCCTAGAAGAAACAGATCGAAACAAAAACACGATATACAAACCTCGGGGGATCCGGGGGTTATATATTACGAAGTTTCACAATAAAAGGAAGGTACTGGGCGAAAACTAGTTGGAGGCCGAGTCCAGAGTGGCCACACCACCTGGTGGCACGGCCAGGGGTGGGCCCGCGCCACAGGGTGGTGTGAGCCACCCTGGCTCCATTTTCGTCCCTCTTTTGCTTCGTAACTTCCCTTATTGGCTAAAAATTGCAAAAATATAGTTGGATTGTATTTTCACGGAACTTTTCTTACCAGAACTGTTACCTATTTGAAAACGGACTCTGCGGGTCTCTGAATCTGGTCCTTGATAAATTTCTCCGGAGTTATAACTTGAAAGGCATCAACATCTTCATTGTAAGAATCTCCAGCAACATAGTGCTTGAGTCGCTGCCCATTCACTACTTGTGTAGTATCATCTTTTAAAGAAGAAATTTTTATTGCTCCCGAACGGTACACTTCTTCAATAATGAAGGGTCCTTCCCATTTTGATAGTAGATTTCCTGCAAAAAATCTGAGACGAGACCTATACAATAGAACTTTCTCACCAACATGAAATTCTCTCTTAAGTATTCGCTTGTCATGCCATCTTTTAACTTTTTCCTTAAAGAGCCTAGCATTTTCATAGGCTTCACTCCTCCATTCATGTAAAGAACTTAAGTCGAATAATCTTTTATCACCAGCGAGCTTACAATCTCTATTTAGTTCTTTAACTGCCCATTAAGCTTTGTGTTCTAATTCTAAAGGTAGGTGACAAGCTTTCCCATAAACCATTTTATAAGGAGACATCCCCATGGGATTTTTGTAGGTAGTTCTATAAGCCCATAAAGCATCATTCAACTTTTTATCCCAGCTTTTTCTAGATCTATTAACAATCTTTTGCAAAATGGATTTAATTTCTCTATTTGATAACTCTACTTGCCCGCTAGTTTGGGGGTGATAAGCTGAAGCAATTCTATGATTAACATCATATTTAGCAAGGGTCTTTCTAAAACCACCCTGAATGAAATGAGAACCCCCATCAGACATGAGATACCTAGGGACTCCAAACCTAGGAAAGATAACATCCTTAAGCATTTTTAGAGAAGTCTCCCCGTGAGCACTCTTCGTAGGGATGGCTTCTACCCACTTAGTAACATAATCAACGGCAACAAGAATATGAGTATAACCTTTCAAGGGGGGAAAGGACCCATAAAGTCAAATCCCCAGCAATCAAAGGGTTCAATAACTAGAGAGTAGTTCATAGGCATTTCATTGCGTCTAGAAATATTACCAACACGCTAACATTCATCACAAGATAAGACAAATTTTCTTGCATCTTTAAAAAGGGTAGGCCAGTAGAAACCTGATTGTAGCACCTTTTGCGTAGTTCTATCTCCTGCATGATGTCCCCCATAAGCACTACCATGACATTTATGCAATATCTCATTTTGTTCATATTCTGGAACACATCTTCGCATAATACCATCCACTCGTTCTTTATATAAGTGTGGGTCATCCCAGAAATAATGCCTCAAATCATAGAAGAACTTCCTTCTTTGCTGAGCTGTAAAAGTTGGAGGCAAATACTTGGAGACAATAAAGTTAGCATAATCAGTGTACCAAGGGCTCCCTCGCGAGCTTACCCCTACTGCAACCAACTGTTCATTTGGGAAACTATCTTTGACAGGCATAGGGTCAAAAGAGATGTTTTCCAATCGAGATAAATTATCCGCTACAGGGTTTTTAGCACCTTTCCTATCTACTATAAGTATATCAAACTCTTGTAAAAGCAACACCCATCTAATAAGCCTAGTCTTAGCGTCCTTCTTCGTCATAAGGTACTTAATAGCAGCATGATCAGTATGAATGTTGACTTTTGAGTCTACAATATAGGGTCTAAACTTATCACAAGCAAAAACAACAGCTAGAAATTCCTTTTCAGTAGTAGCATAATTCCTTTGAGCAGCGTCTAGAGTTTTACTAGCATAATGAATAACGTTTAGCTTTTTATCAATTCGCTGCCCAAGGACAGCACCTACAGCAAAATCACTAGCATCACGCATTATTTCAAAAGTCAAACTCCAATTAGGTGGTTGAACGATAGGATCTGTGGTTAAAGCCTTCTTAAGAGTTTCAAAAGCTTCCTTACAATCATCATCAAAAACAAAGGGTACATCCTTTTGAAGAAGATTAGTGAGGGGTTTTGATATCCTAGAAAAATCTTTAATAAACCTTCTATAGAAACCAGCATGACCAAGGATACTACGAATACCTTTGATGTCTCTTGGAATGGAATCTTCTCAATTGCCTCAACCTTAGCTCTATCAACTTCTATGCCTCTTTCAGAAACTTTATGCCCAAGGACAATCCCTTCATTAACCATGAAGTGACATTTCTCCCAATTAAGAACAAGATTAGTCTCTTCACACCTCTGCAAAACTTTATCAAGGTTGTGCAGAGAATTATCAAAAGAAGTTCCATAGAGAGAAAAGTCATCCGTGAACACTTCCATAATTTCCTCACAAAAGCCATGAAAGATAGCAGACATGCATCTTTGAAAAGTAGCAGGAGCATTACATAAACCAAAAGGCATACGTCTATAAGCATAAGTACCGTAAGGGCAAGTAAATGTAGTTTTTTCTTGGTCTTGTTGTTTAATAGCAATTTGAGAGAAACCAGAATAACCATCAAGAAAACAAAAATGGGTCTTTTTAGACAACCTTTCCAACATTTTATCAATAAAAGGAAGCGGGTAGTGATCTTTCTTAGTAACTTTGTTGACTTTCCTAAAATCGATGCACATCATATAGCCTACTACTATTCTTTGGGGAATAATCTCATCGTTATCATTAGGAACAACGGTAATACCTCCTTTTTTAGGAACACAATGAACATGACTAACCCATTCACTATCAACAATAGGGTAAATAATACCAGCATCAAGGAGTTTCAATACCTCATTCCTTACCGGATCCTTTTTAGGTGGCAACGTGGTACCCAAGCCTTCTATAGGCAAGTTATGCTTAAGCATCTTGGGTTGACGACGGAGAATCTCGTCAATCTCATTCCTTTCTTCCATGAAGATCTCACTTTCGTGATCTTCCAGGAATTGCTGCAAAGCATTGTTAGGAGCAAGAGAAATAGAAGCAAGTTGTTCAACTCTAAAATCCTCATTATGGGTTTCTCTTCACAAGGTTCTTTAGTAAATTTCGAAAAATTAAACTCATAAGATTCCCCATCAAACTTAGTCAAGATTTTCTCCCTCTTGCAATCTATAATAGCTCCACAAGTACTCAAGAAAGTTCTACCAAAAATGATAGGATAAGTTTTACTAGCAGCTGAACCAAGTACTAGAAAATCAGCAGGATACTTAATCTTACCACAAAGGACTTCCACATCTCGTACAATACCAATTGGAGAGATGGTTTCACTATTAGCAAGGTGAATAACCACATCAATCTCTTCTAATTCACAGGGACTGATTTCATGCATAATTTCTCTGTAAAGCTCATAAGGAATAGCACTAGAACTTCCACCAATATCACATAAACCATAATAGCAATGATCACCAATTCTAATGGAAAGCACAGGGACACTAGCCTTTTTAGTTCTATTAGGATGTGAAACAATATTAGAAGCATCCTCACAAAAGACTATGTGTCCAACTTCTATGCTTTTAGTGACAAGGTCTTTCACAATTGCTACCACAGGTTCAACGTTTATTTGTTCATCAGGTTTTACAGTTCTCTTTTCACTTTTAGTGATTACACTAGTTATCATAGGATGATCCTTTACCTTATCTGGGAAGGGGCTCTTCTCGATATAAGGTTCAGGTAAGATGTGATCAATAGTGCAATACTCAGCACTCCCAATAGGAACATAGTCAACAATATCTTTATAAGGTGCATGGTACTTGTTCCATCCCTTTTTTGGAATTTCAATATAAGAATCAAAAGCCTTAAAGCAATTTGTAATAACTTGTAAATCAAGACCATAAGCATTACTAATATTTTGAAAGTCATCAGTTCCCATAAAAGATTCAATGCATTCATAATCATAATTTATACCTGAATTTCTTTGTCGTTTTCCCATGCTTCAGCATTATCTTGAATAAGGTCCAAAATATCCCATTTAGCTTCTTCTTCCATGCGAGTGAATGATCCAGCACAAGAAGCATCCAATAAATCCTTATCATGTAGAGAAAGCCTTGCATAAAAGTTATTGATAATAATATTGTTGGGGAGCTCATGAATGGGACATTTCAGCATTAGTAACTTCAATCTCCCCCAAGCTTGAGATGTACTCTCTCCATCAAGAGGCCAAAAGTTGTATATTTGATTCCGATCTTTATGAATCTCACTAGGAGGATAAAACTTTGAATAAAAGAGAGGCACTATTTCCTCCCATTCCATAGCTTGACCATTCTTCAACAACTTTTACCATTCCTCAACTCTTCCTTTTAGTGATAATGAGAATAACTCCTTCTTAACTTGATCTTTAGTGATACCTGCACACTTGAACAACCCGCATAATTCGTGTATAAAGAGTAAATGATCACCGGGATGGACAGTTCCATCCCCAACATAGTAGTTATCCATAACACGATCAATAATTCTTGTAGGTATTTTAAAAACATCATTCTCAGCAGGTGGTGGTTCATCTACTACCTTAGCAGTGGTAGTAGCATTACCAAATAAGAAACTCAGTGAATTATCCATAACGAAAATAAAGCAACTAATAGAAGTAAACAATACTCACAGTAGAAGTTTCCTTTACCAGTTCCACTCTCCAATAGCGCTTCGCTCCCCGGCAACGGCGCCAGAAAATAGTCTTGATGACCCACAAGTATAGGGGGTGTATCGCAGTATTTTCGATAAGTAAGAGTGTCGAACCCAACAAGGAGCAGAAGGTGCTGGCTAGTGGTATGGATCAGGAATTCGCTGCAAATACGTAGCAAACGGATTTTTAGGGGTTTTTGATAAAGCAAGTAAACAACGTACGAGTAAATAAAAGACAGTAGGAAGAAATGCAGCAAGTGGCCCAATCTTTTATGCCACAAAGGACAAGCCGGTTGTGTTACTTAAGATAACCAAATGTTCTCGAGGACACATGGGAAGACTGTCAAGTGCTTTTGCTTCATATAGTTGATTAATCTTCTTTAGCTTGCTAAGTGTTGTGTGGGTGAACCTGTGGTAATGTACCGACCTTCCTAGGACTAATACATACTTGTGATTATACCCCTTGCAAACATCCGTAAGTACAAGAAAGTAATTAAGGTAGAAACCTAACCACAACTTTAAACTCTAAGACCCTTACGTCCCTTGTGCAATGGTTTCCTAACGGGGGTTCATGTTTCTGTCACTCCGGCAACCCCTACGATTAGTAGCCAAATACACAATGCATTCCCCTAGGCCCATATAGGTGAAGTGTCATGTAGTCGACGTTCTCATGACACCACTAGAAGAAGTACACCACAACTTAAATATCAAACTATTGAATCTTTCTCAACATAACTCCACTACTAACAACATCTCTCCCATGTCCTCAAGAACAAAACAAACTACTCACAAGACATCATATGGATCATGATCAGAGATGGAATAATGATGTATTACAATCTGAACATAAACAATAATTCAATGGTTCACTCAATAGCATCAACTACAAAGAGTAATCAACACTGGGAAAGTTTCCCCTATGAACTATGCAAGATTCAACGCAATTGTTACAGCAATATGGAAATGGTGATGAGGGTGTTGATGGTGCTGATGGTGATGATGGTGGTGATGATGATGATCTCGATGAAGTCCAGCTTGATGATGGTGTTGATGGCGATGATCTCCCCTTTTCGGGAAGGAATTCCCCCGATAGAAATCTGTCTGCCGGAGAAATATTTCTCTCTTAGTGTTTTCCGCCCCGCAGAGGCGGCGGAATCTTTTGTGGTCACTCCCTGAGTCTTAGGGTTTCCGTAGGATAATATACGCCAGAGGGGAGGCCCAGGGGTGGACCAGGGCGGCCACACTACCTGGTGGCGCGGCCCAGGGTGGCCCGTGCCAAGGGGTGGTGTGGCCCCCCTATGGCCCATCTATAGCCCTCCTTCTAGCTTCCTTCGTCTTCTGGAAAAATAGGATTTTTCGTATATTTTCCCGGATTTTCTGATCTTCGCTAATTTTGCCTCCAAACAGCACCTTTTCCATCAGAATCCTGACTGCAGCAGTCCATGCTCCAAAAGTCATCAACCATGCAAAAACAGACGAAATAACATAAGTATCACCTATCAATATGAAATATATCAATGAATAACAGTAAATTATGACATAGAATAATGATGCAAAATGGATGTATCAGTTGGATATCATTAACAGTTGTTACTCTTCATTTAGATTTGTTTAGATTATGGATAAATATGCGTTTTAATTTCTATATATAGTTTGAGTTCATATTTATTTGTGGTTTAATCCAATATCCTTTTGGATGATTAAATTTAGAATAAGATTTTCTTCATTTTTATTGGTTGATTTGTTAGATTAGCTTTCATTTTATTTTCTGAGATTGATTGGTTCTTCAAAGAATCCTTGCCTTGAGGAAACCTTTTGGTATATCTTCATCTGTTTAGTCTTGGAACATTCATGTTGGTTTAATTTTGCTACTTGAACAAGATGAATTCTGGCTCTTGTCCTAGTATTTGGTTCTAGGATTATACTCATTTTTTCTAGTTGATGTTAACTACTATAAGTAGTGGATCATGTTCAAGTGGGTCTTTGTGTTTGTTTTTCACTTCTATATAGTTTTGCTGTGATTTTGGGATTGCCTACCTCAATCTACTAAGGTTCAGGACTAGTTCCTAAATCTTGATCATGGATTATACAATAAAATGGATTAACTCATGTGAATCCAACATTTTAACTCTAACAAAGTTCTTTGTTGTGATGTGTTTGATTTACATGATTGAATGTGATCAAATGTCAGCAGTATATACGAAGAGTAGATAGGCTAGTGTGGGTTTCCTTTTCTGCTAGTAGTTTGTATTATGATTTCAACTTCACCTTTTGTTATCCTACCAATGTACTTGATCTTTGTACAAGATCCTACGAATAAAGTTGGTTTCTCAATCCTATGTTCCTCTAAGTTGACTTTTTATATATATTATGGGTGCCCTACTTGTGTTTAATTTCTGATAAAGTTTCACTAGAGCCAAATTCAAATGAAAGCTTTTGAAATTTTCAAACTAACAAATACTCCCTCCGTCCCAAATTATAAGTCGTCTAAGGACTGGTCAAAAGTTAAATCTTACTAACTTTGACCAAATATTTAGGAAAAAATATGTACATCTACATTATGAAATAGAAACATTAAGAAAATATAATATATGATAAATCTATTGATATTGATTTGGTGTTGTAAATATTTATATATTTTTTGTATAATCTTGGTCAAACTTAAAAAATGTTGACTTTTGACTAAACCTTAGGCGCCTTATATTTTGGGATGGAGGGAGTAATTCTATATTCATGCTATGCAATTATACAATTCATACAACTACCCTTCCTAAATAATTTTCCCTGGGTTGTTACAGAACTCTATGGCAGTGGGTGGGCCGAGCTTAGCACTGACCTCCATGGCACCGCTCGAGGCCCCGATGAAATCCCTGCCATCCCCATCACCGTGGTGTGACCTTGTCCGACGACTGCCTCTGTAGTTGACCTAGAGAGGGACGGAGGCCGAGAGAGGGGTGGCGGTCAAGGAGGGATATGTTTCAAGCCCTCAATCTCCTGGAGGAGATGATGTGAGTAGGGTTTCCTCAAAACATCACAAGCAGCAAACTCAAGAGGACACAGGCTATTTTTCGTGACTTGTTTTATTTGCACAGCTACACACTATGGGATGAGCATTTGAATTTAAGGTCCAAGAGTTCACAAGCCCGCACCCTAGGGGCAGAGTTGCATGTAACTAGTTTGTTCGTAAAGTTCATGTACCACTTACTGAGAGGGGCCTTTTTGAATGAATATCAGCCAAACCAAACGTTTGCATGACTTTCCCATTATGGAGGCGGATGGATCTCCTCTATCAGGATAATCTCATTATACTAGTCCGCGCATGTCTATGTTGACTAGCTACTATTGTAGCACTAATGTCTCCCAAGTGTAGGAGATCTATTGTAGTACCATTCAATAAGAAAAGGTTGTTGAACCCACAAGGATCTGAAGGTATTGGTTACCAAGTTTGATAAGTAAAACAATAAAAGATGCAATGGTTTTGTGTTTTGGGTTCGTAGTTTGTAGTCGTATAACTTGCTAATAGTGAAATGCTATGAGTAATGCTCTTTTTATAATATAAAGCTGAATCCTCAATGCATGTGACAAGCATTCCCAAGGGCGGCATGGATTTACTGAGCATAGAGATTTCTAAACAACATGGTGAATATCTTGTCAAGTTAGGTGCAACCATGTATATGAGAAAATACACCCCTCATGATTGTTCTTATGGCCATTTTCATGAGCAAACATAGTAATCATTAAGAAATAAATGTCACATCATACCAGTTAGTTGAAGGGTCCCTGATATAAACCCCTCTAATGCAACTCAAAGTATTGGAAAACGGTTTTTGTCATTTCGTCCCTTCCAACCCTCTTCATTTCATTAAAGTGCATCGCTATGAGCCCATATAGGTGAAGTAATATGCAGTCAACATTCACATATCACCATCATAGAACGACATAGAAGATGAAAACTTGACCAAATACTAATTGCACATTATATAGAAATCATTGCCAACTCGTCCTATGCCCTCATGAAGATGGGGAACTAGTCACAAGTATCAAACATGGTATGGATGAGTGGCATATGAATTACAACAAAAAATGAAAATATAATCTCTCCACCAAATAAAGACAAGTTGCCAATCACAATTATGCAAAACAACACTTAAACAATATCTAAGGTTCAATCAATGACAAACTATGAGGGGAACAAGGTGGATCTTAAGGATGAAGATGGTGATGATGTTGGTGTTGATGGAGATGTTGATGGAGAGGTATCTCCCTTTGCCAAGGAGGAGTGGTGATGACGATTTCATCAAATTCTCCCTCACTAGATGCTCCGGTGCAATAGGATCTTCCCTCTCTCAGAGTAGGAGAATACTTTCGCCTCCGCCACCACCTCTGTAAGTAGTGGGAAAATATGGCATAGAATTTTTGGTGATACGAATGCATCTATAAAAAGTGAGAGCCGAGATGATGTCGAGGCCCAAAATGGTCCTAGGTGGCGCGTACTAGTAAGGAGACTATGCCACCTAGTCTTGTTTAGCCCTTGTGGCTCTCCTCGCGTGCTTCCAATGCTCAATGTCCTTCTCCCAGTGAAAAACTCCCCATGTATATTTCCTCCAATTTATTGACGTCCAGAAAGTCCCTGAAACAGCAAAATACGAAAAAGGAGGTTTTCTTCCTCCTAGAATTAAATACCAATAAAGTTGAATTTGTAGGAAACTCCCAAAAATCATCTAAAAATGTATAAATAATGATGAAAAAATTCAAATAACACTCTAAACTAATCATATATGTTGTTATTATGATGATGCAAAATGCATGTATCAACTCTGCCAAGATTAAAACTTTGCTCGTCCTCGAGAAAATACGATAATAGACCATATCATGCATCAATGAGATTATGGTTGATAAAATAAATATGAGCACGGGATCGTCCATGTTCAATTGTCTTAAAAAAATATAAACTAAAAACCATGCAAATGAAGGCAACATAGATATAAGTTATAGCAACTACACCTTACTTTTGAACAAGAATAACCATTGTATGTTGGACAATTGAACCTTCCTCATTTTCGTATTTGTTTCCACGATATCCTCTGTGATAATCTTGATATTACCTACTATTTGACTTTGCAAAAGAGATAAACTCTCATAGGATAACTAGTTAAAAGAAGAGAACTTAACAACAAGATAGACATGAAGTTCAACTTTGTTAAACACTTTCACCACTTGAATGGCATCGTTAATGATCTTAGCTCCTAGTAACTAGTATAAACCTTATTCATGGATATTTCAATAATGTCATATACTCTATCCAACCTTTGACTTTCACTTTCCATGGCTAGTCGAATCCTCGGGTGCCTACCTTTCAATCACCATCTATAGAGCATATGTATTGAAATATTTATGACCCTCAGTTTACTCATTCATTACTAAGTTAAACAAAAGTATCTCATGTCCCCTTGTCATCATACCTTCCTAAATATTTATTCTACAAAACCGCATCTCTATTCCAAATCCCAGATGTATTTTCCACTTACCTGGGTCGTCCTCTTTCTGCACTATTTCTACTATTGTTTATTGAGATAGATTCTATGTTTGTCCAACATGCTCAAGTTAATTAGTTCAATGCAATATTTAATTTAAATCTCTAACTACGATGCGCTCATCTGCATGAGTGTTACCCATAAATCTCCAAACAAGAGAACTATGGATGACGCCATACTTTATATTTTCATTAAAAGCCACTCGACCAAGGATACATGATGATGCTCTAAGATATTTGGATAAGATAATCGATACCTAATATATAAACACACTCCCAAACTAACAATCATGACTAGATGCAATATGATAAAATAAAAGCATTAAAGACCAGGTGAAACTTCCCCAAGCTAGAGCTTTTGATATATATCTTCAAGCGATAACTTTCACGAACCCATCCACGGTAGTGTTCCTGATATTTACCAGTGTTGCATGCATATTATTATTGAGCTCAATTTGATCCTCTAGCTTATACTTGTAGCTCTTAACCTCTTTCTCCATCCTTGCAATGGTCTCCATGCAAATCGTGGAGTTTATTTGCATGCATCTAACATACTTTGGGTTCACTGCCTCCTCATAATCCTGCAGCCATTTAATATGATGGTGAGAGCTAGATGAATACTACTCTTTGTTAGGAATTTTTCGATAGAGGAAATTGATCGTCACTCAAAGATCAGGATCTACTAAGCCTCTGAGTTACGGTTCTTCAATTTTCCTCATCCTCCTTGTGCTTTCTTCGAGCTGGGTCCTCCAATAATCGGCATCCCTATGGCCTTCCTCCCTTCGTGGAAAGGTCATTGGCAGAGAGATCCACCATGAAGTCTTGGTCTCAGCACATGGGAATCCTCCCACATGGTGCTCCATCGTGATGACATGGCCAAGTTATGGAGAAGAGATCTGAGTAACCAAAACTAGAAAACAATAGTCATGTAGAAAAGACTCGGTGCGAGATTAGATTGGTAGAGACAAGTATATATTAATAGTTTTTGGGCAAGATGAAGAGTTGGAGTTGAAATGGAGGCGGAACGGAGCCCGGAGGGGCGAAAGGGCCTAGGTGGCGCGATCGAGATGTGGGCCCTGCGCCACCTATACTATTTCCCTCCTTGGGACTCTCTTTCATCCAATTATTCCGCGCCGCGCTTTAAATTTCCAAAATAAAGACTTTCCCAGAATATTGTGATATTCCGACATAGTCACATACCTGAACATTACCTTTTATTAATTTCTAAGTTCTGGCAGGGTACATTTCTTTGCAATCACGTCCTCGGGCTTCTAGATATTTAACTCCTCCACATTTCTAATGAATTTTTGACCTATAATATAATGTTTAAGATGTTGTCCATTAAGCACATGAGGTTTTACTTTGGCGTCTCCATGGAGGCGGATGGCTCCGGAGAGTTAAACCTCTTATATCACTAATGGACCTTCCCATTTTGATGCCAACTTCCCTGTAAAAAAAACTTGAAACGAGAGTTGAACAATAATACTTGATCACCTACTTTAAACTCCTTTCTTTTTATTTTCTTATCATGCCAAATCTTCACTTTTTCTTTGAACAACCTGCACTTTCATAAGCTTGATTCTTCCATTCATCTAACAAGTTTAAGTCTAGAATTCTTTTCTCTCCAGCTGTCTAAAATTCAAAGTTTAGTTGCTTAACAACCCACCTAGATTTATGTTCTAATTATACTAGGAGATGACAAGCTTTACCATGAACCATCTTATAGGGATTTTTAAAGCAATCATTAATTTTAGTTGGCCAATTAGACCTAGCTCTATTAATAGTATTTTCCAAAATGAGTTTGATTTCCCTATTACTTAGTTTAACTTGACCAATAGTTTGAGGATGATATGGAGATGCAACTCTATGGTTAACACTATACTTAGATAAAGTCTTTCTAAGAACACCATGTAAGAAATGAGAACCACCATCAGTAATTAAAAATCTAGGTACTCCAAACCTAGGAAACATTATGTCCTTGAGCATCTTTATTGCTGTAGTATGATCTACACTTTTGGCTGGAATTGTTTCCACCCATTTAGTAACATAGTCCACTGCAACCAAAATGTGAGTATGTTTTATTTTTAATGGGGGGAATGGTCCGATAAAGTCAAATGCCCACACATCAAATGGTTCAAGTGGTAATGAATAGTTCAGAGGCATTTCATTTCTCTTACCAATATTTCCTACACTTTGACATTTGTCACATGATTTAACATATTCAGCACAATCCTTAAACAAAGTAGGCCAATAAAATACAGATGGTAATACCTCTGCAGCTGTGTGATCCCCCGCGTGATGTACTCCATAAGGATTGCCATGACAATCGCTTATGATATCATGTTGCTCAAATCCAGGCACACAACATCTATACCATCTACGGGTCATCCAAAAAGTAGTGTCTAAGATCATAAAATAATTTATTTCTCTTTTGGGAGTTAAGATGTGGTGGCATGAATTTTCCAACTATAAAGTTTGCATTATCACCAAACCAAGGAGACACAACCCTAGTGCTAGATAAGTTAATGTTTGCAAGTTGTTCATTGGCAAAACTATCATTAATAGGAATATGATCTATCAATGTTTCCCATTCTAGATAAATGATCATCTACAGGAATATGTTCACCTTTCCTATCAATAGTATGCAAGGCAGATTCTGGAGTAAAAGAACACATCTTATTAATCTAGGCTTACCATATTTCTTGTTCATGAGATATTTAATAGAAGAATGCTCAGAGTGCACAATGAGTTTAGAATCAACTATGTAAGGTCTAAACTTATCACATGTCAATATCACTGCTAGAAATTCCTTTTCAGTAATAGCATAGTTTATTTGAGGACTGTATCTTTTAGCCGGATTAACGAATGTAGTATAATAGCTTTTTCCCTAGTAGACCTAGGTTTAATCAAACCTTGGAAAGCAATTCTAAAAGGAATAAAAAGGACACATATAAAATACTTTGTTTCCTTGTTTTACCTTTGTTTACTGTACCAATCTAGTTTACTTTTATAGTGGGTTGAAGATCCAGCTGCAGCTGCACATCATATGGGATGAAAGATAATAATAAGCATAGTCATGTGTAATATTTTAATAGGGATAATCTCTTGTGGGAAACAAATCCTAATATACTAGAGCCCCTATGATGTAGCAGGCATAGAAATAGTCTTTTAATCCAACTGAGTGCACCAAGAAGCAACCAACTACAAATGATTATTAAGTGTAAAACACAGATCAAAGCATTAAGTGGTGATATTGTTGTGATCCCGAATGGGTTGCTAAGCGAAGACCATACTACCCTTTCTGTCACTGGGGTTCCTATGAGATTGCTGCTAGCCAAGTATCTCACGTCAAGCCTTCATCAATCTATGGGGTCTTGGGTACCTACAAGTCCAAAGACCGAGACAAGAGACAAAGAAACAAAATATACAAATCTCTATTTCAAACAATACACAATGCTCCCATAGATTAGATGCACATAACCGCTGAGAGGCTTCTCCCCAACTCGCAGCCCGTGAGGACTACTCACTCATAATAATAAGATCAAGGATAGAAAACACTATGCAACATACTTAGATTGAAATCAAATATTCTTACAATGGTCGCTGAATCACAAGGAGGTCTCAAGTATAAAGTAATGGCTATGGCTAATGGAGGGGATGGAAGATGGAAGGTATGAACAATGGTGTTGATCTCCTTTGGTGGTGTTGTGATGCAATCACAGAATGGCAGCATTCTGTGCGGTGGCTGATACCTCAAAATATATAGGCATCTTCATGAAAGTTGTAGGGTTTGACGATATGGATCTGCCACCACATGGTATGGGCAGACGGTATGGGTGGGACCTACCCGTATTAGTGGTCGCTATGGCTGCTGTTGCCAGGAATTTGCTCCACAATAACTTGGTCGTGTGAACTTCCTCAAAAACCTTCATTATGACTCCAGATTTCGCATTAAAAAGCGTGATTTCGCATTATATGGTTTGCATATCTTTGCAATTATTAGTCATTAGTGGCAAGGATAGAGTTTCTTGTCAACTTCTTGACTAATAACAATGTTTCAAACACGGTGGATGATGACTAATTTTGGAGCCATCAACCTCCCCAAATCTCCAACTTTGATCACCCTCAAGTAAGAAGAAACAAAGGAACTATAAGGAATTCAGCGTTTAAACTTGAAACAACAAGAATAAGAATTCACTTACGATTGGTAGTCATATGCGTCCAGCACTTCATCCATTTGAAAGGCTTATCCAAGTTTCAAAGATGACAAGAATACTATCCAAGCTTCAGTAAGTCAAGACAATCAAAGTAAAGTTTAATATAAGCATAAATAACTAGAAGTGTAACAATCAATCCAATTCTTCTAGTTAACTCTCAGCTTGCCAAGGAACACTAGGATGTTTTAATAACATAATTGAGTAAGAGAATTCATGTCCTATGTAGCATAATAGTGAACTGTCTTATGACACCCACATCAGTAAATGAAGGCTATCAAAACACTTCTAATCCAATCATTGTCTTTCAAGTAAATTCTTAAAGTAGTAACGAGACCATGCCAAGGACTTGTTATGTGGATGTTCATATATACATATTTTTCTTCCTTCTTCAAGGATCATTGGGTGTTTATTTTACAAGTGCTTGCACAACCTTTGAGAGTACCAATACTTTTGCCCATATATTGACACGTATGCCACTCATCTCGTCAACTCATAGCCGAAATCCGGGGTTATACCATAGATCGTTCAAAGGATAGCGGAGTTGTTGGCATCCAAAGGTGTGCATGAGAAACATATAACTTTTTTAACTAGTACCATGGTTTGATCCCCAAGGTTATCTGTGACATGAATCACACTTACCACCAGACTTCATTTAAATCAAACAACTCCTTTCAAGAGTGTCGTCAAGTCTATCAAAACATTTATGGGGTTAAGTATCTTCAAGGGTATACTCTCAAGACAATCATTCATCAAACAAGTCATAATTTCAGACTTTTTCTTGTTGTACTTGTTTGGAAATATTATTTCCAAGGCAAGACTCAGTTATCTAAAAGAACTAGAGCAAAAGCATCCACAACTAATCATCCATACCAATAAAAAGATTTACTCTATCTATTTTGAATTACTCCCACTAGCATGGCATCTTAACAAATCAACAAACTAAAATAAACAACTCAAACTTCAAAATTGGGAGACATAGGACATACCTCTCATGATTAACTTCATAATTCTCTTCCTTATAGGGATGTGAGCCTTCAAAACTCAAGTACGATTATTCCCAAAATAGTATTTAAGCAAAGAGGCAAAGTGCGAATTCACGTTCACGAAAAAAAGGAAAAACAAAAAAAAATTTGTATTTTTGAGGATAGAGATTAAAGAATAGAAAATACCTTGCGACCAAGCAAGAAACTAGGAAAAGAAAAACAAAAGCAAACTAAACATGAAAGCAAAGGAAAAGTCAAAGTGTTGGAATAAACCAACATGAGTGTTTCAAATCTCTCAAGGAGCAGGAATACAACCTCATTATTACACAAATAAAACTACCGGGGGGAACACATCCCCAAGCTCAAGCTTTTGCAAGCCTCTTTGTTGCTCATTGTGGTCGTGGTGGATAATCTCTCACGTTCCATTGGCTAGTCCAATCATGGAACTGGGTGGCGAGGTTGGCAAAAGCATCTCGGCGGTTGATGGAGAGGTTATTCATGTTTTGGATATTTCCTTCGAGAGCATAGATATATTCATAGGTTGTGTAGTTGTTTGGTGGTTGCACATCTTGTCCGGGTTCCTCTTGTTCTCCTTATTCATCATCCCCTTCCTCTCCCATGGATATTTCTTGATGGGGTAGACCTGCCTCAAACCTGCGCTTGAAAACGCAAATGTCCATCCTCGATAGAGAATATACCATTAGGCAAAGGAGCTGGGATCAAGTGATTCGCTCCAGGTATATCAAGAAAGTATCTACCATTAGTTCTAGAAATCATACCACAAGCTCTTAGAGTAGAAAACCAAGACACTGACTTCTTGTCAACGGTTGGATGTTACTGCTTACTCAATATGTTGAGCTCGTTGGGGAACCCCAAGAGGAAGGTATGATGAGTACATCAACAAGTTTTCCCTCAGTTATGAAACCAAGGTTATCGAACCAGTAGGAGCAACGAAACACCTCCAAGGTGTTGTTTCCAACTTTGAATCCTGCACCACACAATCACAGAACTTTGTCCCCAACTTACAGTGAGGTTGTCAATCTCACCTGTTTTTGCTGAAAACAAAGGATTAAACGTATTGTGTGGAAGATGGTAATAGCTTGCAGAAAGTAAAAAAAAATAGTAAATAGATTGTAGGTTGATGGCAAAAGAATGGACCGGGGTCCATTGTTCACTAGTGGTGGTTCTCCTTAAGATAGATGACATGTTAGGTGAACAAATTACAGCGGGGCAATTGACAAACATCGAGAAAGCATACATGCATATACTAATCATCTTTCCTCCTATGAGTTTTGATTGGGCATTACAACATTATACATAGACCGTAATCCAACTGCATCTATGAATAATAATCCACCTTCAGGTTATCATCTGAACCTCCTCCAGTATTAAGTTGCAAGCAACAGATAATTTCATTAAGCAAAGTGTGTAAAGTAAACAATACGATTGATCTATGAATAAAGGATTGTTGTTTTCTCCCTAGTAGCAACAACACATCTAGTACCTTAGAGATTTCTATCACTTCCCAAGATTACTAGAGGCATGATCCCACTATCAAGCATCAATACTCCCTCCTGGAGTTGCTAGCATCTACTTGGCCAAGATAGCTACTAACAACGGAGAGCATGCAAGATCACAAATAACAAAGACATGATAGAATCAATAATCAATCTGAAATAGCATCTCAATATCCATCGGATCCTCATAAACACAACATGTAGGATTACAAATAGATGATCTTGATCATGAACGGAGCTCACAAGATCTAAACATGTTAGCACAAAGGAGAAGAACCAAACATCTAGCTACTACATGGACCCATAGTCCAGGGATGAACTACTCACGCAACACACCGGAGGCAGGCATGGTGATGAAGAAGGCCTCCAAGGTGAATTCTCCCCTCTGGCAGTGACGAGGGTTTAACTCACCAATGCCCATTGTTATGGACTTGGGTTTTGGAGAAGGAGGGAGCACTAGAGACATCTATCGGCTAGAAAACTAGCACAAAGGGGACTCAAAGATTTACCCAGGTTTAGGCCTCGTAGAGGTCCCTACTCCTGCTTGTCTGCTCGTGGAATTATCAAAGGAATCGAGCATTACAATGGTGCACAGATGCAATCTGGCGAGGGTTGTGGAAACTAGGGTTGTGTGTGTCCTCCTCGCCGCCCCCTCCTAGCCTTTATATAGATAGGCTAGGTCTCGGGTAGCAGGTCGAGTCAGTTACAGGTTAGGGTTTTCCCCTTTGAACTTTCTATATTTAGCTTCTTCTTGTTCTTCAAGCAATCGAGAGTCCGTAGGTTACTCGAGTTCTTCATTTGGTCCTTGGCGACATCGTGGGCCTCTACCTCTCAGGTCATATATACCAAGCTCGAGTACCTGTAGGGTATACCCATGTCAGTAGCTCCCGAGTGTCCAGTGGAATCGTAGATTCGACTGGAGACTTTATGAAGCCTTTCGAGTGCATGACTGAGTATGTTTTTCGACTGCTCTGTTTATGTCATAGGGATTGTTGATGTGCGTGTCTGATTTAACCGATGTACCGGTATCAGTTAACTACCTTAGGGTAAAACAACGCCATCTACTCGAACTCGAGTCCCCGGACTCGAATCCGGAAAAGTGCTGGTGTAATTCGACTCAAGCCGTGGAGGTCTTACAGGAGTCGAATTCCAGTGTATAGGTGTGAGCACTCGACGCGTCCGTCAAGGCATGTTCATCGTACCTGTAGGCACAGATATATTTCTGGTAGTGCAAAGCAAATGCGTTGCCAGGCCTTATTTAGGTCTTATCTTCACGCTGTAAGCGCGACATCCGAATTTTATCATCGTGGAGACGATTCGGGTGACCCAGGAGACACAGTCTCTTTGTAGGGAAAAATCATGAGGCGGTGTCGCCATAAGCTTCGAGTGTGGATGTTATCAACACACAGTACTTTGTACAAATGATCATAGGGTGCATGACCAGCGCTCCCTATGGGAGTAGCCCCCGAGTGCCTGGTTGAGTCGAAGACTCAGGCAGGGACTAAAAAACTTTTGCGACTGCTGTTGTCTTTTCTTTGCTTGTTTCAGTTGAATTTGCTTCCGGCGCTGCCTATGGGAGTAACCCATGTCCATAGTCAAACCGTATTTCGAGTGGTTGGGTTTGCTTTGATTGTCCATGTTCTTGTAAAAGAAGAAGAAAAAATCATAGGGTGCACGACCAACGCTCCCTATGGGAGTAGCCCCTGAGTGCTTGGTGGAGTCAAAGACTCGAGCAAGGACTAAAGTAGTCGATGTCTTCTGCTGCATAGTTTTTAATGACGTTAGTGCTGACGATTTTGTGACCTCAGTTGCCCGCGTGAGCAAGTTTGACGGGATGTGACGAGCAGTGGGTCCCACTCCCTGACTCTGATTTGACCGGGCGTGCGTAATCTTTATTTTAACTATGCCTCCTCGATTTCCGTGCGTAATGGGAGTAGTGGGGGACGGTTCGCGCTTCAGCTCCTCCACGTTTCAAGCGCGATGAACGCCCCGCGTCTGGTAGGGTTTTTCTGAGCCGTTGGATTGCATCTTCCAGGGGGTTAAGTAACGATGCGGCGATGGTAAAATTTACATCTACTTCCATTCATCCTTTGCCTCCATCGCCATTGCCACTACTCCTCTGCTTCTCTGCTCTCTTTTCCCTCCACGGCGCTGGACCAGCTCCGCGTATTTCCCAGCTACTTCCTCCGGTCACATCGCCGCCACGTAATGGGGAAGAAAAAGGGAGGTGCTGTGTAACACCCTCAAATCGGCCCTATGCAAGTTTTAGCCCTTTCCGCCAAACCCACATAGAAACGACTCAAGGACGCCCACCAGGCACTTTCGTGCGGGTGGAAAACGAAGTAATACCATTACACAATAGTCCTCGATGGGACCCACAGAACAGATATATATACAACAGCGACTCATCGAGTCAAAAATACAGATATACAATGCAAAGATCCAAATCACCTTGAAATCGATACAGCGTTCGAGTACGGACAAGAGGCAACTTGGGCTAAGAGCCCTGAAGAATAACCAATGGCATCCATAACCCTGCCCAGGCCAAGCCGGAAGGGTAACCCTGCTAACGACGTTGAATCCTGCTAAACAAAAAGGGGTGCCGACAAAGGGCAAAGGAAAAGAGGAGCGTCAGTATGGAGGCCAGTACATGGCGAGGCTAGAATTTGGCGGTCCTTGCCTACACAGGTATGGTGGGCTGAAGCGGCAGCGCAACGGCACTAAACAACCTATAGAGACTCGATACAACTGGCGGTTATCAGAGAGGGGTAAGAAAGACCTATCCGGATCCAACCTGAAGCTATCACCAGACAAACCCATCCAGGTATTTCCCTCTCGAGACGAAACGAGGAAGTCGGACCGAGGAACTCACACAGTTCGCAGTTTTACTCATTCCGTTATAGTTGCAGCACTTACTAATCATATATAGATAGCATGAGTCATCCTGATAACATAAACAATGGGTAGTTTTAATTACCATTCCGTTGTAGTTGGAACATTTACTAGTCAGATATAATTGTCCTGAGGAATCCCAAAACCCAGCAGTTGTTGGCACTTTTATCACATTCCATTGGAGTTGCAATACTTACTAGGCAGTATAGCATGTCACAAAACAACCCAGATCCTCCAGTTGTTCACATTTTTAATATCCATTCCGTTATAGTTAACTCTGATTACTAGTCACATATTAAGTCAAATTTATAACACTACTTTAGTTATGCTTGTCTATGATCGAGATACTGTGCTCCAAGTCGTCCATAACCGCGGACACGGCTTTCAGAAAGTTTTACCCTGCAGGGGTGCACAAATAGCAACACACACTCGATCAACCTCGGAAAAACCAACTCAAAACCCAATGAGGCATTCACGACAAAGCGATCATAGGATTCAGAAAAATTTCAGGGGTCCACCCTACCCGCGACGAAGTTGGCCGACTCCGAGACAGACTCAAGGTTTGTGTGGACGGCGGTAAACGACTGGGAACCCGAAAGTGTGATTGGGCTTGTCGATACAGCAAAAACGTGTCACGGTCCTAAACAGTACAGGTGCTCCACGCACAATCGTAAATAAAGCAGTAACATGGCATAAGTACAGGATAGTAAATAAAACCTCAAACTAGTTTGTGGCCCCAAGAAATAGAAATGAATCAAGCTCTGGCTCAGGGGGTCCACGGCCTCCCGGATGTGGATAGTGCGAAAAATCAAGGAACAGGTATCAAGTACTCGGGGCCTACGGGACACAAGTGGGCATGAAAAACCAAATAACATATAATTGCCCACAGGTGCCACTTTCATTAGTTATCACAACAATTTAAGAGTTGTAGTTAAAGACATGATCAACTTCACCATAAACACCTGCTAGCATTCCAACAAATGTGGTACTTGACAACACGAGATCGCACCTGAGCAAGCAACTATGACTCGCAAGGCCGACTATCTACCAAACAACAGGTAATAGGAGGTGTCCGAGGCAATATATCGGCTGCACGGAATATATCGGGTATGGAACTAAAGCATCGCGACACGGATAGCAATAGATCAACAAGAGGAAGTAAAGACTATAAATGCAAAATAGGTAGAAGGGGAAGGGATGCTCGCCTGGGAAACACTGCCGAAGGATCATATCCGGAGAACTTGTCGATACTCGCATCAACTCATCGGCCTATTCCGCGAAGAAGCAAACACTAGAAAAAACACCGGATGCAATATTTAATACTACAGCAAAAGATCCGGCATGATTATGATATGATGCAGATGCGGTGCAATTAGGCAATATTAAGCGGAACCGGGATCCCGACAATTAATTATAAGGTTCAAGTTATTTAGATACCCCGCAATTTAAATGTTGTATTAACAGGGCGAAACATGGCATCGGTTCGCTACGCAAATTTAAATGGAGTCCGGAATAAGACAAGGGTATTCCGCATATCGACTCCATATTTAATTATGCGGTGAATTGGCATAATGCCCCCAAACCACATGATATGCATGCGAGATGAACAATTCATATGCAACAGATTTTATATATAGCATTTATAAAATAAGGGCTCAAGAAAAAGGGTTCACAAATCGGGGTTCGAGAGATCTTCGGTTCCGGGGGTTCGGGGTTCGGGCTCAGGGTTCGACGGGTTCGTTCTCGGACAATGGAAGGACGGCTTGGCGTTTCGGGAAGAAGGACTTGGTCTGGCGTTGGAGGAGCAGCGGATTCGCCCTAGTCGGTGTCGATCTTGTCGTCGCGAAGATCTTGTCGGGTCCGCGTATCTGGCCGGTCTTGGCGTGTGGGATGAAGTACTTGTCGTATCCGCGTCGGCGACCTTGGCGTCCGGGTTCCGGCATCCGGGGTGGTGATCTTGGCATTCCGAGGAAATGGTCCTCGGGGTCGAAGAACTTGGCGTGCCAGGGTTCAGTCTTTGGAGGGATCGGTCTTCCAACTCCGGGATGGGTCTTTGGGGTTCGGATCTGGGAACAGGGTCTTCAGGGTCTCGGCCATCGGATCTATGGATCGGGGGTCTTCGTTCTCCATGAAGAAGATCTTGAGGTTCCGACTTGGTTACGGACGAAGAACCTGGGTGGCCCGACAAAGAGCTTCGGTTCCAACACTATCGTCTTCGGTTTTGTTATGCGAATGTCGGTGTACAACTTGGATGTCGAAGATGATGCGCTGCGTTGTGTCGGTGCGAAGCGATCCCGCTATAGCACCATACCCATGGATGTAGAACTTCGCGACAAACAGGGTCACGAGCAACACCACACCGAGGCAGAGGGCGGCAACAACTGCGGTGCAGCAGCACTTGGCACAGGGGCTCGGGACGGTGGCGTTGGAACAGGAAGGCCCCGTGCTGGGCGATGTTAGGCCCCTTGCGCATGCGAGACAGAGCCTGGGAGGCGGCACAGGGCTCAGCTGGGCGACAGCCGCGAGCGGAGGCGAGGCGCTGGAGGCGGACGGCGGGAGGCCGCGGGAGCGCTAGAGACACGGGGCCGGGCGCGGAGCTCGGTGGAGACCTTGCGAGGAGGTGGGGTTCGCTGAGGTGGCACGGCGAGGGCATGCGGGGCCAGCGTGGTGACGCATCCGGCGGCGGCGAGCTGCAGAGAGCTGCGGCGGGGCGGGCGGAGGTCGCGGGCCGAGGGCGCGCGAGGGAGAGGTGGAGAGGCGGGGGACCGTGGCTGGGGCCATGGCCGGCAGACACAGGTGGAGGCCGCAGTGCCGGAGCTTGGCCGGAGGCAGGTGCGGGCGCATGCCAGCGGTGGCGGGTTGGTAGGGCACCGGGGAGGCGAGGATGGAGCTCGGCCCTGGGCAGCTGCTGCGAGGCCGGGGACGGTGAGAGCGGCGCATGGCGAGGCCGGCGGCAGCGGAGGTTGCTAGCGCGGGGGCTCGGGCGCGTGGAAGAGGGGAAGGCGCAGGCCAAGGGGTCGATCGGGAGGAAGGAGCAGGGTAGGTGGGGGGAGGCGGGTCTGGTGGAGTTCGGTGGTGGGGGTCCCGGTGGGTGGGGCCGGTCGGACAGGGAGACAGATGGTGGCAGGTTGCGGGAGGTAGGAGGTGGCAAGGGGTGGAGGGATGGTGAGGCGTGTGGGGCTGGGTGTGGGTGGCTGTGTGGAGTGATGGGGTGGAGGAAGCAGTGAGGTGGCAGGCTGTGGGTGGCCGGGGTGATGTGGAGGGGGCTGGGTAGGATAGGGTTGGGTACGATAGGGATTAGGATTTTGGGCTGTTTTTGGGGGTGGCCGGCTGGGTCGATTCGGCCCGGTTCGGCTGCCCCCTAAAAATAAAATAAATATTTTATTATTTAAAACGGGGCTTTTGAAATCCATTGGTAGACGAAACAAAATAATTCGGAGACCCGGGTTTTAATTTGAATAAAGACGGGAATATTTAGAAAACAAAACTAGGCGTTTCGAAAATAGTTTAGACAAAAACCATGCATGATGATGACGATGCTCAAATGCAATGTGGCATGATGACATGAGCATGCGGTCATGATGATGCAATGCACAAAAACACAGCGATTTTCTAGTAGTGGTTTTAGCGGGATGCCACATGCTGCGGACGATCCGATGCTGCCGCTGCTGCGATGAAGAAGAAGGGCGGCTCCGCCGCTGCGGGCACCAGCACTGCCGCCAACAGAAAGAAGAAGGGCACGGGCACTCGCGTCACGAATGGCGCGTGGCGTCCATCTGTGATCAAGTCCTCAGATGTTCATCTTCTTCACCAAGACGGAGTTTTGTCCTCCGCAGTCGCCGACACGCGCGTCCCCGGCGGCGAGGTAACCCCCTCTCCTCCTGCCGGTTTTCGGGTGATGTTCCTAGCGTTCATCATTCGCGGCCTCTCGTTGCTTCTGCATCCTTTCTTCAGGGACCTTCTTTGCTTTTACGAGCTCCAGCTCCATCAGCTGTCTCCCAATTCCATTCTCCACGTAGCTTGCTACATCACCCTTTGCGAGTGCTGGCTCAGAATCGAACCGCATTTCGTCCTCTTCAAGCGCCTCTTCAAGTTGAAGCACCAATCAGCGTCCGGCTCCATAGTCTACGATGTAGGTGGCTACGGAATCCACGTCGATCCATCTGCCACATACTTCGACATCAAGCTGGCGATGTCCGTCCAAGGTGGAGGGACAAGTGGTTCTACGTTCACGACGAGAAGGCTGACGGAGACCACTTTGGACTCGCACCCTTCGACCCTGCGACATCGTGCAAGAGGAGGCACTCATGGAAGAATGTGATCATGCCCGGCGAGTCCATGGAAACAGATGTGTTGTACGAGCGCGTTTGTGACCTCGAGAGTGGCATGGGCAAAGAGGAGGGAGGCTGCGCCCTCATTCGCAAATGGCTGTGCCGTCGTGTCCAGCCCCTGCAGGCCAGAGTCCACCCCATGTTTCAGTGGGCTGGCGCTGACGATGTGACTCATGTGTCTGCCGATGGCATGTCTGCGAGTGAGGTAGATAAAAGGGTTCGACTGGTCACCAAGTACACTGTCAAGGATGTGCTCCCCAGTGAACCAGTCGTTCCTCCGTTCGATGCTGCTAACCCTCCTCCCGAGGTATAGTTGTGCTACGCAGTAGCTTAGTTTGTTTATTGCTTCTTTACTGTTTCTTAACTTTGTGCTAAATTGTGGTCTGTATGTAGGATTGGGCGGTGTCACCCTGTATGCCCCCTCTTCCTGAGGGGGTTATTCCTCGTGAAGCCTTGGAAGAGGACGAGTCGGAGTCGACCGTCCCATCTGATGTGGTGGAGGAATCCCCCGAGTTGGGTAGTCCAGATACTCACAAGCGTTCGTGCAGTGAGGATTCTGATGCGTTGTCTCCTTCGACTCTAGAAGGTGCAGGCGTTGGTGCGGAGTCGCCAATCCCTGCCATTCCTTTGAGTGCCGTGGCGCCATCTTCTCGCAAGAAGATGCGACTGCCAAAGGAGTCGTCGTCAGAGTTGGGGGAGCCAACCTTCGACTTTGATAATTTTGATTGGTAAGTATTCGAGTTGTCCTTTTTGGTTCTTCTTTTGGATTTTCCCTTTCTTGATGTTGGTTTTGTTTTGCAGTCAGCAGGCGTCGTCATCTTCTGGCAACGTCCAATTTTTGAAAGAATCGGGAGTAGCAACCTCGAGGGCCAAGAAAGAGGTTGAGCGTGCTCCTTCCCCTCCATTGGCGGCCCACTCCAGGCATAACTCATCCAGCTCTCCGCACGATGGGGAGCATCGGATGGTTGCTCGGATGACTGCTCATCAATCGACTTCGGAGTCATTGGAGGATCATGTGAGTGTAGCATCTCTTCTTCTGATATTGCCGTTGGTTTTATCTATGCCATCTCCTGATCTTCTAGTGTTTTTCCTTTTTTGACAGCTCCTTGTGAAGGAAGCCGCTCATCTGGCGGAGCAGGTGCTTGCGATGGGTCGCCAGCATGCCATGCTGGATACGCGATATCGCATGGTGGAAAGTAAGTGCCATTTACTTCTTCTTCTACTGCCTCGCTGTTGTGTAGTCAACTGATAGTCTATCCCTGTTGTTCTATTTTGCAGCTAAACATAATGCTCTTCTTCGCGACGCCGACACTATGGAAAAGACACTCGCCGCGGCTATGAAGAGCCGTGATGAGGCGATCGCATCGCGTGACGAAGCGCAAAAGCGCAAAGAGGATCTGCGTGCCTCCGTCGCAGCTAGGGAGAACTTTTTCGAAGAACAGCTTTTCTCGATTGCCAAGGCCCTCTCAGGTACCTTGCTTGGGTATCATTATCGTTTTGTGTTCGAATTTTTCGTTGGCACTGACTTTCGTGCCCATGTGTGGGTTTATGTACAGATGCTGGCGATTTGAGCTTCGACCCTCAGGCCCTCCGTCGTGACGATGCCTTGGCGGGTTCTCTTTCAGCAGTCGACGACCGTAGCGCCGCCGTTCAAGATATGATCTCCAAGGTCAAGGGCATGCTCAGTAGGCTCTGGGAAGAGCTGATGCCCAAGGCTGAGCTGATCGAGAACATGGATGAGCTGGTGGAGTCTCTCGCCGGGGGCGTCCCTGCAAGCTTCAAGAACTCGCTTCGTGCGGCTGGCGCGTCAATGTCACTCGCTATGGTGCAGGCCCACGGAGTCGAAGTTGATCCTACAGCGGTCTCAAGGGCGATGCTCGTTAGCGCCGATGGCCAGCAGGTAGTATTTGCTCCCTTCGCGACTGCCTGTGGCAAGTATGGGCCGCAACTAATTAACACAGTTGCAAAGTACTCTGAGGAGCTACAGCGAGCTAAGAAGGCGACAAAGGCTGGGGCGTCAGGTGCCGGCGGAAAGTCAGTGGCATCTGATACCGCCACCGACTCGATGAGGCCCCCAAAGCCATCCAAGTCGAAGAAACCATTGGCTCCTCAGTAGCTTTGTAATAGTTGAATAGCTTATGTCTTTTGTCAAGCACATGCCTTTTGGTGAGTGTATCTGCTGATACGTTTGCTAATCTTGAATGCACTCGAATCTTTTGTCTGTGCATCGATTTGGTCTTCTTATTGCTTCTTGCTTGGCTTGTGATAGGGCACATCAAGTGATCCTTTGAGGGAACCTCAGGATTCGCCGCCTCTTGATGATACTTTGGCACCACTGTGCTCAAGGGTGGATGAGCTGTCTCTTCTCTCGCGACTTCATGATCGCGTGAAGCAGTTGGAGCGTGAGTTGCCCATACTCCGCGGTAATGCGGATGTATGGAAATCGAAGGCAGAGAAGGCCACCGCCCGAGAACAATATATGTTGGGGGAGGTGACGCAGCTGGGCGACCAATTTAAATGTTAGCTTTCTCACTCTTGTCTTTTCCTTGTAGTCTCTCGCAATGGTGTGTTTTCCTCACACTTCCGTTGTTGCTTTGTATAGTTGTTAGCGCGCGCCATCCGCAGGATGAGAAAGATAGGATTGCGATTCGCATGCATGACCTGACCCAAGAGCAACTTCAGGAGAGTGGATACTTCTGGGTGGATCATGATCGTGCAATCGCATTGGCGACCCTATAGGATCGTGCGTCGCGAGTGATGCACTTTCTAAAGAAGTTGCAGTCATGCTTGAAGAACATTTATTGGACGATGTTTCCGCTGGATGTTGCTCCATCGAGCCTATTGGCCCTCCTTGCCAAGTTCCAAGACCTGGAAGTGGTTCGCGAGTCTGTAAGGCAGCAGTTGGTGGCTGGTGCCAAGGCTGCTCTGTCGTGGGTGCGACTACATAGGCCTAATGTAGATGTTGCGTCAATTGCGGCTGGGCCACCCGCGTCACCAGCGGGTTTTGCTTGGAATATGGTGTCGCACTATCAGGCGGTGGATCGCCCAGCAGAGGAGATCGTCGACTTTTTCGAGGAGCAAACCAACGTTCTTCTGTTGCAGTAGTAGCTTAGTTTGTATCCTACACATAAGTGTACCGATGTTGTAAAGTTCGTATATACGTTGTGTATAATTTATTGTCGATGATGTATAAAGAGCTTGTTAGCGTGTATGTTTTGTGAGTGCGTTGCACTATGCGACTCCTTTTCATTAGCCTTGCCGTGCGCTTATCTCAGTCCCTTGTCAACCTATCAGGTGCGTTGCAACTAGGTTGATGTGTGTCAAGGGTTTCCATTGATGTGCCAGCTACTCAGTATATCGCGTTTTAGTTCGTAGAACAGATGTGTATAGGGTGGCGCAGCCCCCGAGTGGATAAGTTGCAAAAAAATAAAGGAGAACACAGAGTTTTGGGGCACTTAGCTTTATTTATTCGCGGGACAGTATGAAGTACAATGTGTGGCTAAGTACCCTTGGCTGAGTGGCCGTATTTGCAATGTAAAAGTAAAAACAACTAAGGGTAGAAGCATCGCAGCTGCGCGACGTTCCAGGGGTTGGAGTATGCGACTCCTATCTCTAAATCTTGAAGGAGATAGGCGCCACCTGGGATTACTTCTGTAATCACGTATGGTCCCTCCCAGGGGGAATCGAGTTTGAGATGTCCTTGCTGCTTCAGTTGCAGGACCAGGTCGCCTTCGATGAAGGATCTAGGGCGTAGCCTCTTACTGTGGTAGTTGTGCTGGTTCTGCTGGTAGATCGTTGATCTTTCCACGGCGATTTCCCTTCCCTCGTCGAGGAGGTTGACGGAGTCTTCGAGTGCAAGGGTTGACTCCTGCTCGCTGTAAGCGACCACACGCGGCGCTTTGTACCGTACCTCGGCGGGTAGCACCGCTTCAGCCCCGTGCACCATAAAGAACGAGGTGTAGCCTGTAGCACTGTTTGGAGTTGTGCGTAGGCTCCAGAGTACTGATTGTAGTTCGTATGGCCAGCAACCCGCGGCTTGTTCGAGTGGCCGGAGGAGTCGCTTCTTGATGCCGCCGCAGACGAGCCCATTCGCCTTTTCGACCTGACCGTTGGTCTGTGGATGCGCTACCGAGGCATAGCTGATGTTGATCCCCAGATTCTCACAGAATTCTTGGAACTCCTTGGATGTGAAGTTCGTCCCATTGTCTGTGATGATGCTGTGTGGCACTCTGAAGCGAAAGACGATGGATTCGAAGAACTTGACCGCACTGTAACCTGATTGATTGGTCACTGGCATGGCCTCTATCCACTTGGTGAACTTGTCGACTTTGACTAGGAGGTAGACATAGCCTCCTCGTGAGGACTTGGGGAGCTTGCCGACCATGTCGAGTCCCCATTGCACGAAGAGCCAGGCCAATGGGATTGGTCGAAGCTCTGCGCCAGGTGCGTGCGGCTTGTCCGCGAATCGCTGGCACGCGTTGCATTTCTAGACGATGTCCTTGGCGTCGCGCATGGCCGTAGGCCAGTAGAATCCAGCTCGTAGAGCTTTGGCCACGAGGGCGCGACTGCCAGCGTGGTGTTTGCAGGTTCCCTCATGGATTTTGAGGAGAACATCTCTTCCATCGGCTGTGGAGACGCATCGCTAGAGCACTCCTGTGATGCTGCGCTTGTATAGTTCGCCGTTGATAACAGCGAATGCCTTGGATCGCCGCGCGATGTGCCGTGCATCAGTCGGATCATCCAGTAGCCTTTTGCTGAGGAGGTACGTGATGTACGGCTGAGTCTAGGATGACTCGATCATCATGACACTCATTGGTCCTTCGAGTCCTATGTCCAGCTCCAGGTCGTCAAGTGCCATTGGCTCATTGGGTGGCGTAGCCCCCGAGTCCCTTGCTGCGCTTGTTTTCTTCTCTGCTGCCTTTGGCTTGATGGAGCGTTCGTAGATGCGCTCGAGAAATACCCCAGGTGGTATGGGGGTGCAAGTAGAGCCTATGTTGGCGAGTGCGTCCTCCTCTTCATTGCTTTCACGACCTATGTGTCGCAGCTCGCAGCCGTCGAAGTCCCCTTCGAGTGTGTCGTAGAGGTCGCGGTACACGATCATGTTGTCATTTAGTGCATCGCACTCATGCATTGTTTGGTTGACGACCAACTTGGAGTCATCGTATATAATTAGCCTCTTGGCGCCGCAGGCTTTTGCCATCCTCATCCCGTGTAGCAGGGCCTCGTATTCAGCTTCGTTGTTGGAGGCGGTGAACTGCATTCGCAGGATATATTTCAGCTTGTCCTCTTGGGGCGATGTCAGTATGACACTTGCACCTACTCCATCCTTTCGCTTGGATCCATCGAAGTGCATTGTCCAGAGGTAGGACATATCTGGTTTTTCGGGGAGCTGGTTCTCCATCCAGTGCATGAGGAAGTCAGGGAGAACTTGCGATTTGATTGCGTCGCGCTTTTCGTATGTGATGTCTCGTGGAGACAATTTGATTCCCCAAAACGCGACCCGCCCTGTGGCGTCGGGGTTATTGAGGATATGCCCCAGTGGGGCGTCGTTGACCACCACGATTGGGTGTTCCTGGAAGTAGTGGCGCAGTCGTCGGGCAGTCATGAAGACGCCGTACGCCAGCTTCTAGTAGTGCGGGTACCGCTGTTTTGTTGGCGTGAGGACCTCGCTAAGGTATTAAACTGGGTGTTGTACCCCGTGGACCTTGTTTTCTTCGGCTCGTTCGACCACGAGCACTATGCTGACCACCTGCTTGATGGCAGAGATATACAGCAATAGCGGTTCCCTTTCTCGTGGGGTCACCAGTACTGGCGAGGTGGATAAAAGGCACTTGAGGTCTTCGAATGCTTCCTGCGCTTTGTTGGTCCACTCGGACTTTTCAGCTTTGTGGAGGAGTTGGTAGAAGGGAAGTGCCTTTTCACCCATCCGACTGATGAATCGACTAAGGGCCGCGATTCGCCCAGCCAGCTGCTAGACGCCCCTTATGTTTTTCGGCTTCTCTATGGCTAGTATGGCTTTTATTTTCTTCGGGTTTGCCTCGATTCCTCTTTCGGAGATGAGATACCCGAGTAGTTTCCCAGATGGTACGCCAAAGGCGCATTTGTCTGGATTGAGCTTGATCCGGTAGCGGTCGAGGTTGGTGAAGGTTTCGCGTAAATCGTCGATTAGGGAGGCTTCCTCTTTGGTCTTTGATGGCTCTGTGTATGGCGCCCAGAAAAGTGCTGGTGCGTGGTTGATGTAGAGCTCGTTGGGAACCCCAAGAGGAAGGTATGATGAGCACAACAACAAGTTTCCCTTAGTTATGAAACCAAGGTTTAATCGAACCAGTAGGAGCAAGGAAACACCCCAAAGGTGTTACTAGCTGAGCTTTGGCAGGGCGCACTACTAGTGCTAGTAGCAACGTGGAGACCTACACAACATAACCACATAACTTTGTCCCCAACTTCCGATGAGGTTGTCAATCTCACCGTGTTTTGCGTAAAACAAAGGAGTAAACGTATTGAATGGAAAGAAGTAATAGTTTGCAGAAAGTAAACACAAAGTAGTAAATAGTTTGTAGATTGAATGCAAAAGACAAGGACCGGGATCCATAGTTCACTAGAGGTGGCTCTCCTTAAGATAGATAACATGCTGGGTGAACAAATTACAGCGAGGCAATTGACAAACACCAAGAAAGCAATAGATGCATATACTAATCATCTTGACTCCTTTGAGACTTGATTGGGCATTACAACATTATACATAGACCGCGATCCAACTGCATCTATGACTAATAATCCACCTTCAGGTTATCATCCGAACCCCCTCCAGTATTAAGTTGCAAGCAACAGATTATTGCTTTACGAACTGTGTGTAAAGTAAACAATATGATTGTTCTATGAACAAAGGATTGTTGTTTTCTCCCTAGTAGCAACAACACATCTAGTACCTTAGAGATTTCTGTCACTTCCCCAGATTACCAGAGGCATGAACCCACTATCGAGGATAAATACTAACTCTTGGAGTTGCTAGCATCTACTTGGCCAAGATAGCTACTATCAACGGAAAGCATGCAAGATCACAAATAAGAAAGACATGATAGAATCAATAATCCATCTGAAATATCATCTCAATATCCATCAGATCCCCGCAAACACAACATGTAGAATTACAAATAGATGATCTTGATCATGAATGGAGCTCACAAGATCTAAACATGAAAGCCCAAAGGAGGAGAACCAGCCATCTAGCTACTACATGGATTCGTAGTCCAAGGATGAACTACTCACGCATCACACCGGAGGCTTGCATGGTGATGAAGAAGGCCTCCAGGGTGAATTCCCCTCTCCGGCAGGGTGAATTCCCCTCTCCGACAGGGAAGAGCTTCAGATCCCTCCCGATCTAGGGATGGAGATGATGGCGGCTACAGACTCTTTCGTGGATTTTTGATTGGGCACTTAGGTTTTTCGTCCCAAGGCCATCTTATAGTCAGAAGGAGAGGCCGAGGGGGTGCCGAGAGCGGCCACACAACCCCTAGGCGTGGGCCAGGCCTGGCCACGCGGCCAGGTGCTGTGGTGGCCCCCTGGCCCCTCTTCGTCTCGTATTCTGGCACTTGATGACATCCAGAAAAATAGGCACTTTGGCTTTTGTCCCGTCCAATTCCGAGAATATTCATTTTCTGACTTTCCTGGAACCAAAAACATCAGAAAATAGGCAGCTGGCACTGTGGCTCTTGTTAATAGGTTAGTCCAAGAAATCATATGAAAAGTACTCCAAAGTTGGAACAAAACACAGGAAAGTGGATAAAACCAAGCATGGGACATCAAAAATTATAGATACATTTGCAATGTATCAACATCCCCAAGCTTAACTCCTGCTCGTCCTTGAGTAGGTAAGTGATAAAAAGAAAGAAATTTTTTTGAGGTGACATGCACCATCAAAGACTTGATCAAAGTATTTGTGAAACATTTAAAGCTGGGATCATAGTACTTCAATCATAACATGAAAGACAAAGTTCTAGCAATAAGCAAAGAAACTATGATGCAACATGAAAAGGCACAAACAAAAGATTCATGAATAACAATGCTTTGCAAGACGTTTGTTTGTTTCACATAAAGAAAACATAGCATAATAGTATTCAGTTTGTCCCTCAATAGAGTAGCAAATATAAATGCATAGGACACCTTCAAAGTTCATAAGTGTGACTAGATACAATAGTTTAAAACAAGAAATAACAAGTTATGCATCAATCAACTAGTCTTGGGACAATGCACATAGAACTAAGAATGGCCACTATGCTCTCAAAGTAGGTGCATAAAGATAGAAGGTGGAGACTCAATATAATGGTGGAAGAAAGGCCATTTATAAAAGGAAGTAGGGATTCAAGTCTCATAAAGAGCTTCCAAAATTATGGTACTTATAGCTTTCAACTCTCATTGCCCCTATCATAAGCATCTTGAAGGTGATTAAGGTTAAAGTGACACAACTAAGAGGATATGCTTGACAAGTTATAAACCGAAATCTCATGCCCATTACTTACGAAGACCGATCCTCATGCTACAAAAATTTAGTCACGAGTGAGCTCTTGTCATTGTAAGTACATGTGTATCATTAAGAACTACCAACGGGGTACCCCTTGCACATGATACGGGAGATTTCACATATTCAAAATGACAAGGCAAGCAGACAATGAGCATCTCAGCGATCTTTTTATTTGCTATTTTGCATAGGTTTTTATTGAGGATGCTTCATAGAGTGCTCATTATGGTGATGCTGCAAGTTTCCACCATGATTAGGCATGGCTTAGGCTAGCGGCCCAGGCGTTTCTCTAACACACATACAAACTCCATGATCTTACAAGGTCCACTTTCATTTTACACCGCCGGGATCCGTAAGCAAAAGAACATGATATCAACGGGGTACAAAGTACAAGTGCAATGTTGAAAGCATTCCCCATGAAACATGGTGCTGATATAAATGGGGTACAAAGTACAAGGACCCAATAGTTCAAGTTTATTAGAGGCAATAAATTAAAGTGTGCCATCAAGTTCGTGAGAGCTTTAATCACTAGTTTTCTCATAACAAGTTTAATTTGGAAGGTAAAAAAGCATGAATATACTTGGAATAGCATAAGCTAATAGGTAGGTATGGTGGAATGTTTGGAATAACTTGGTTTAGGGAGTTGGATGCATGGTGGAACTCATACTTTGTTGTGGAGGCTAGCAAAAGACTGGGAGCGACAAACTAAGAGAGCAATAATGGCCATAATCATGCAGAGCGACAAATATTACGAGTTGAAAACTAAAGGATCATAAAGGCTATGGTGACTTGGGATAGTCATAACATGGTGTGCGCATGCGCCAAGTCAACCCAAATAAAGCATCAAAGGAGAATACCACAATACTATGCTTTAATATGCTAAAACAACGCATGATCCTTCCAAGGCACATTAAGCAATCTCAATTGTTTATAACATGTCATGCTACAGAAAATATCACTAAGCATAAAGCCAAAACAATATCAAGCATGGCATGACAACCTGGGGCAGAATCACAACAAATTACAGCTCAATCTGACATACATATCTCTCTCACGAATGTTTACGGTAAAGCACAAAAATCTGTTTCGGGACAACAACTTTCCCAATCATCACCTCACTCTCATTAGAGGTTACTCTTGGCACAAAAAGCAAATAAAATGGATAAGAAGAGGTTATTACAGAAGTAATAACTTCCAAGACTCATCTAAAACTTTTGGGTTATCTCCCAATAAGTACTTTTTTTAATGCCTTTAAGTTAGGCATAAGAAGCAAAGAAAGAATCAAGTGTTCTCAAATGAAGAACATTAAGACCAAATTTTGTTTTCATAGGAGAAGCAAAAGAAATCTTTTCTCTCTATTTAGGGAAGTGTTCTATACCTTTCTTGAGTGGGAGTTGATATTTAATGGTGCCTTCTTTCATATCAATGATGGCACTAACAGTTATAAGAAAATGTCTTCCCAAAGTAATAGGACAAGAAGCATTGTATTCAACATACAAAACATAGAAATCAACGGGGACATAGGAATTGTTAATCATAATAAGAACATCATTAAGACTCCCCATGAGTTTCTTTTTAGCATTATCATCAAGTGGGACATTCAAATAACAATCTTCAAGAGGAGGCAAATCAAGCATATCATAAATCCTTCTAGGCATAATAGAAACACTACTATCAAGAACACATAAAGCTTTGAAATCAATGTCATTCACTTTCATATTAATGATGGGTTCCCAACCATCTTATTGATTTATAGGAATAGAAGCTTTATGTTTCATATTTTCTTCTTTAATCTTTATGAGAGCATCAGTAATGTGTTTTGTAAAGGCCATGTTCATAGCACTAGCATTAAGACTTTTAGCAAGCTTTTGTAGGAACTTAATAACTTCAGAGATATTGCAACCATCAAGATCAAAATCAACTTTATCATCTAAAGTAGTAGAACTATTACTAGCCTCAACACTAGTGGTGGTGATAGTAGAAACACTAATGTTTCTAGCAATTTCATCTTCTCTTTCCCACTTAGCATGTAATTTGGCTAATAGTCTAACATTTTCATCAATTCTTACTTGTATAGCATTGGTAGCTGCAAAGAGATTATCATTAGTTTCAGGTTTAGAAGCCATTTTATTCAAAGTAGTTTGAGCTTCAGCTAAATATGCTATATTTCTTTCAGCATTAGGGAGTTTTTCCTCAATAGTTTTATTGAAAGCAGTTTTGTTTACTAATAAACTCTTTAAGCATAACTTCAAGTTTAGAGGGAGCACTCTTATTATTGTTGTAATAATTTCCATAAGCATTACCATTTTGGGAGGATATGGCTTATAATTGTTGTTACCAAAATTGTTCCTATAAGCATTATTACCATAAGCATTGTTGCCAAAATTGTTATTTCTTATGAAGTTCACATCAACTTGATCTTCTTGAGCAACCAAAGAGGCTAAAAGAACATTATTTGGATCAATATGGGCTTTCCCGTTAACAAGCATGGACATAATAATATCAATCTTATCACGTAAGGAGGAGGTTTCCTCTACAGAATTTACCTTCTTACCTTGTGGAGCTCTCTCAGTATGCCATTCAGAATAATTAACCATCATATTGTCCAGAAGTTTTGTTGCAGCACCCAAAGTGATGGTCATAAAGGTGCCTCCAGCAGCAGAATCCAATAGGTTCCTTGAAGAATAGTTCAATCCTGCATACAAAGTTTGGATGAACATCCAAGGAGTCAGTCCATGAGTCGAACAATTCTTTACCAAAGATTTCATTCTTTCCCAAGCTTGAGCAACATGCTCATTATCAAGTTGTTTCAACTTCATTATTTCACTTCTCATAGATATAATCTTAGCAGGAGGATAATATTTTCCAATGAAAGCATCTTTGCACTTAGTCCAAGAATCAATACTATTCCTAGTTAAGGAATTCAACCATTCTTTAGCTTTTCCTCTCAAAGAGAAAGGAAACAATTTCAATTTAATAATATCACCATCTACATCCCTATGCTTTTGCATCTCACAAAGTTCAACAAATTTATTTAGATGGGAAGCAGCATCTTCATTACCAATACCAGAAAATTGTTCTCTCATAACAAGATTGAGTAAAGCAGGTTTTATCTCAAAGAAAGTATCTTCAGGCACAGGTGGAGCAATAGGTGTGATCATAAAATCATTGTTGTTGGTGCTAGTGAAGTCACACAACTTAGTGTTTTCAAGAGTAGTCATTTTTTTGGGTTTTCAAATAAGAAAGCAAACTTGTAAAACTATTTTTTTTGTGCTTTTGAAGAACAAAATAGGCAAACAAAACAAAAAGGAAAAAAAGCAAAACAAAAACAACAAAGTAAAGAGATTGGTTATGAGGGACTCCCCTTGTGAAGATGTCCTTGACTCCCTGGCAACGGCGCCAGAAAAATGCTTGATGGCTTTGTGTATGGCACCCAGAAAAGTGCTGGTGCATGGTTGATGTAAAGCTCGTTGGGAACCCCAAGAGGAAGGTATGATGAGCACAGCAGCAAGTTTCCCTCAGTTATGAAACCAAGGTTTAATCGAACCAGTAGGAGCAAGGAACCACCCCAAAGGTGTTACTAGCTGAGCTTTGGCAGGGCGCACTACCAGTGCTAGTAGCAACGTGGAGACCTGCGCAACACAACCACAGAACTTTGTCCGCAACTTGCGATGAGGTTGTCAATCTCACCGTGTTTTGCAGAAAACAAAGGATTAAACGTATCGAATGGAAAGAAGTAATAGTTTGCAGAAATTAAACACAAAGCACTAAACAATTTGTAGATTGAATGCAAAAGACAAGGATCGGGATCCATAGTTCACTAGAGGTGGCTCTCCTTAAGATAGATAACATGCTGGGTGAACAAATTACAGCGGGGCAATTGACAAACAACGAGAAAGCAATACATGCATATACTAATCATCTTGACTCCTTTGAGACTTGATTGCGCATTACAACATTATACATAGACCGCTATCCAACTGCATCTATGACTACTAATCCACCTCAGGTTATCATCCGAACCCCCTCCAGTATTAAGTTGCAAGCAACAGATTATTGCTTTACGAACTGCGTGTAAAGTAAACAATACGATTGTTCTATGAACAAAGGATTGTTGTTTTCTCCCTAGTAGCAACAGCACATCTAGTACCTTAGAGATTTCTGTCACTTCCCCAGATTACCAGAGGCATGAACCCTATATCGAACATAAATACTAACTCTTGGAGTTGCTAGCATCTACTTGGCCAAGATAGCTACTAACAACGGAAAGCATGCAAGATCACAAATAACAAAGATTAGCATCTCAATATCCATCGAATCCCCGCAAACACAACATGTAGAATTACAAATAGATGATCTTGATCATGAACGGAGCTCACAAGATCTAAACATGAAAGCACAAAGGAGGAGAACCAGCCATCTAGCTACTACATGGATCCGTAGTCCAAGGATGAACTACTCACGCATCACACCGGAAGCTTGCATGGTAATGAAGAAGGCCTCTAGGGTGAATTCCTCTCTCTGGTAGGGTGCCAGGAAGAGCTTCAGATCCCTCCTGATCTAGGGATGGAGATGACGACGGCTACAGACTCTTTCGTGGATTTTTGATCGGGCACTTAGGGTTTTCGTCCCGAGGGCATCTTATGGTGCCGGGAGCCTTGGCGTGGGCAAGGCCTGGCCGTGCAGCCAGGTGGCGTGGTGGCCCCCTGGCCCCTCTCCGTCTCGTATTCTGGCACTTGATGACATCCGGAAAAATAGGTACTTTGGCTTTTTTCCCTCCAATTCCGAGAATATTCATTTTCTGACTTTCCTGGAACCAAAAACAGCAGAAAAGAGGTAGCTGGCACTATGGCTCTTGTTAATAGGTTAGTCCAAGAAATCATATGAAAAGTACTCCAAAGTTGGAACAAAACACAAGAAAGTGGATAAAACCAAGCATGGAACATCAAAAATTATAGATACATTTGCAATGTATCAGTCTTGATTACTATGTCGTCGACATAGTCTTGAATGTTGCGACCAAGTTGATCCTTGAGGCAAGCCTGCATGCACCGCTGCTAGGTGGCTCCTGTGTTTTTTAGCCCGAAGGGCATTATGTTGTAGCAGAACACACCGAAGGGCATTGTAAATGCTGTTTTTTCTCCTTCATTCGAATCTGATTATAGCCTGAGTAGGCATCGAGGAAGCAGAGGCGCTCGCATCCCGCGGTGGAGTCGATGATCTGGTTGATTCCTGGTAATGGGAAGTGATCCTTTGGACAGTGCTTATTCAGAGAGGTGAAGTCCACGCACATCCGCAGGATATCCTTGTCCTTTTTTGGTACTAGCACCATGTTGGCGAGCCAAGTGCTTTCCTTGATCTCGCGTATGAATTTGGCGTCGAGGAGTCTATTGATCTCCATTCCGACTGCCTTTGCTCGTGGCTCAGATAATCGCCGGATTGTTTGCTTGATTGGCCTTGCGTCTGGGTTGACGTTGAGTGGGTGCTCGGCGAATTCCTTGGGAACTCCTGTCATGTCCGCTGGACACCAGGCGAATATTTCCTAGTGCTCATGGAGGAATTCGACAAGCGCAAGTTCCTATGCGGGACTCAAGTTGTTGGCGATGAGGGCCGTTTTGGCGGGATCCGATGGGTGGACCTGCACTTTCTTTGTGTGCACCGATGAGTCGAAAGATAGATCGGGCAAACTTGGCTGGCTCAGGGGAGGCAGATTATTGTCTGTCGACTCCTTTAGTCTCGCTAGTTCTTCCTGCATGCTGAAGGACTGGGAAATTCTATTGAATTCCCTGTCGCAACTATCGGATCTCTCGAAGCTCCCGTTGATTGTGATGACGCCATTGGGACCTGGCATTTTCATCTGCAGGTAGGCGTAGTGTGGCACTGCCATGAACCTAGCGAACGCGCCATGTCCCAGGATGAAGTGGTACTATGAGGGCCAGTCAACGACCTCAAAGTCGATGCGCTCGCACTGAAAGTTTTTCGGCATGCCGAAGATGACGTCAAGGTTGATTTTGCCTAGGGGATACACGGCTTTTCCTGGGACGATACCATGGAATGTTGTGTTTGAGGCTTCTAGGCAAGTCAGAGGGATCCTCATTGCTCGCAAGGTACTCGTAAATATAAGGTTGATGCTGCTTCCGTCGTCCATGAAGACATGGCTCATGTCGAAACCTCCGATTTGCGCCTCGAGTACGAGGGGACAATGGCCCGGACGAGGTACTTGAGGCGGATGATCGCGTTTGTCGAAGGTGATGCAGGACTCGCTTCCGCTGAGGTACTCAGTGGTAGATGGTGGCGAGTTTGTGGCCAAATTGACTTGGCGAGTGATGGCCTTCTGCACCCTGTTAGAGGTGCGTCCTTTTTGGATCATCATGGTACCCATAGCTCATGGGTATGGTTCGCCTCCCTGGTGCTGGTCCGGCGCAGCTGCGTTTGGGGGTATTCTAGGTGGTGGTGGCGGAGCGCCATGTGCCACGGCGCCTGGAGCGGCTCCGTAGCCTCTTTCGACTGTGTTGCGATTCATCCGAACCAATCCCTCATGTAGTTTGAGGAACTCGCGGCAGTCCTTGAGGAGGTGGCTGGACTTCTTCTTTCCATCATGCTTGTCGATGTAGAAGTGCACCGTACATGGCCCGGACAGTTTGTCTTCAATGTATGTCGCGGGTGCCTCATCACGATTGCGGTGTTGCCACACTTGCGTGGTTTTCCCAGAGTCGCGGTATCCGTTGTTGCGGTTATCATCGCGTCTGTCGGCATAGCCAACTGTGACCATGTTGACATCGTCGTGGTCATCGTAGATGCGCATGCGACGTTTGCCTCAGCGGTTGCATCTGCGCTCGAGTTCTGCCTCCTCGTCAGAGTGAATGCGATTTTTCACCGAATCTTCTCCATCCGCCCAGCGATTCGCGATTTCCATCAGGTGGTCGATGGTTTTGGGCTTTGAGCGGCCCAGCTCCTCTCTGAGCTCTATGCGGCGAACGCCGCCGTTGAATGCGTCAATCGCGCGATCCTCCGAGATGTTCTCTGCGGAGTTCTTGATGAGGGACCACCTTTGGATGTAGGAGCGTAACGATTCGCCTGATCTTTGCTGGCAGCATCTCAGCTCTTCGATTGATGCGGGCCGCTTGTATGTGCCCTTGAAGTTGCGCACGAAGCTGTAAGCCATGCTCGGGCGGCGCCTTGCAGCTATAGCTGTAAGCACTGCATGGTCGTGCTTCGACTGCCACCGTGGAGCCTGACGGAGGAGATGTGGTCCTCTAGCAAAATCTTCGGGTCCTGCAGGCCGTCAAACTTTGGGTTCTCCGGCGGGAGTTTGAACCCCTTGGGCATTCGCTTTTGCCTGATGGCCCTGCTGAAGCATCTGGCGCCACAGAGCTCCACATCTTCCTCTTCCGAGTCAGTCGACCGAGCACGTCGCGCCCTTGATTTGTTGATCTTGCGCTACGTGAAGGGCGAGGAGTAGCGCTTTGCCTTTTTTTGGCTCCGGTGTTGGTTCCTTGTCGAGGGCAGCCTTGACCAGTCCCAAGCCCGCGGTCGTAGATCGGTGCATGGCGGCTCGGGGATCTCCAGCTGGCGGCTAGTTGTTGAGGAGGTACATGGTGGCTGCTATGACCACGGCCTGCGGCGTCTTGGGGACCACGTTGCCCCTATATCGACTATCATAGAGCTGAAGTTGAGGACCTTTGCAGCATCTATGCGTTCTTGCTCAGTGAGATGGGCCATCCGAGATCGCCTCTTGTTTACGAGGTACTCGTTGCCCTTTGAGGAGGATCCTCCGTGGGAGGAGAGCCCAGCACGTCGAAGGCTCGACTCGTTTGCCGCCTTTTTGCGCGCCTCGAGTTGCGCGATTGTTTGCACTTGGCGCTTGAATTCTTCCTTCAGGAGCCAGTGGTAGCCCATTAGCAGTTCTTGCGGAGATCCGAAGGGTAGAGGGTTGCCTCGTAAGGCCTCGCGACAGCGAGCCCACTCTTATTTGTTGAGCCTGATCGCGATGAGTTCGCCGGTTTGTTCGTTTGTTATGGTTGGAGGTTCGATTGCTCCTCCATTGTTGATGGGGGTGTGATTTCCACCATTGCCACCGTTGCCGCCATTGCCACTATTAGGCAGGTCGGTTTCGTTACCGCGGTTGCCCGTGTTGTCGCGGTTGGCGGAGGTGTCGCCTGCGTTGATGACGGCGCACATGAAGTGATTGGGGGAGCTGCTGCTCCCGCGGCTCTCAGATCCGGAGCCGCAGGCCCCATCTTCAGTTGCCAAATCGCTCAGATCGGATTCGTGACTGCTGTCGCTGATCGTGTTCTCGACTATTGTCGGGGCGTTGAGCTCACTGAGGGTGCCGATAGATGGAGGGAACCACGATGCTGGGGTAATCGACGACACCGTCGGCTGGTCAGGCATGCGAAGCGTGCCCATCTGACCAACTTGGAAGCGGAAGCTCCCAATCGCCAGGCTGATTCCATCGCCCATGGACTTGAAAGCCAGGCGAGTGGCTGGCCTGTGGACGGTGAAGTCGAACGCGCCGAAGAGCTGGCGAATCTCCACTGTTGCGGAGTTGTAGATCGCGGTTAATGGGGCCGAAGAAGGCGCAACATCAGAACTCACTGTTCCCACAGACGGCGCCAATTGACGAGGGTTTAACTCATCAATGCCCATTGTTATGGACTTGGGTTTTGGAGAAGGAGGGAGCGCTGGAGACATCTATCGGCTAGCAAACAAGCACACAGGGGACTCGAAGATTTACCCAGGTTCAAGCCTCGTAGAGGTCCCTACTCCTGCTTGTCTGCTCGTGGAATTATCAAAGGAATCGAGGATTACAATGGTGCGCAGATGCAATCTGGCGAGGGTTGTGGAAACTAGGGTTGCGTATGTCCTCCTCGCCGCCCCCTCGTAGCCTTTATATAGATAGGCTAGGTCTCGGGTAGCAGGTCGAGTCGGTTACAGGTTAGGGTTTTCCCCTTTGAACTTTCTATCTTTAGCTTGTTCTTGTTCTTCAAGCAATCGAGAGTCCGTAGGTTACTCGAGTTTTTCATTTGGGCCTTGGCGACACCGAGGGACTCTACGTATTTAGGTCGTATATACCAAGCTCAAGTACCTGTAGGCCATACCCATGTCAGGCAGGGTGCCGGGAAGAGCTTCAGATCCCTCCCGATCTAGGGATGGAGATGACGGTGGCTATAGACTCTTTCATGGAATTTTGATCGGGTCCTTAGGGTTTCTGTATCGGAGGCTTCTTATAGGCGAAAGGGGGTGCCCGAGGCGGCTGGACCCCCCAGGCACGGGCCATGCCTAGCCGCGTGATGGCCCAAAATATATCGAGCTCGTTGGGGAACCGCAAGAAGAAGGTATGATGGGACAGCAGCAAGTTTTCCCTCAGTTATGAAACCAAGGTTATCGAACCAGTAGGAGCAAGGAAACACCTCCAAGGTGTTGTTTCCAACTTGGAATCCTGCACAACACAACCACAGAACTTTGCCCCCAACATATAGTGAGGTTGTCAATCTCACCGGTTTTGCTGAAAACAAAGGATTAAACGTATTGTGTGGAAGATAGTAATAGCTTGCATAAAGTAAACAGAAAACAGTAAATAGTTGTAGATTGATGGTAAAAGAAAGGACTGGGGTCCATAGTTCACTAGTGGTGATTCTCCTTAAGATAGATGACATGTTGGGTGAACAAATTACAGCGGGGCAATTGACAAACATCGAGAAAGCATACATGCATATACTAATCATCTTGACTCCTATGAGATTTGATTGGGCATTACAACATTACACATAGACCGTAATCCAACTGCATCTATGACTAATAATCCACCTTTCGGTTATCATCCGAACCCCCTCTAGTATTAAGTTGCAAGCAATAGATAATTGCATTAAGCATTGCGTGTAAAGTAAACAATACGATTGTTTTATGAACAAAGGATTGTTGTTTTCTCCCTAGTAGCAACAACACATCTAGTACCTTAGAGATTTCTGTCACTTCCCCAGATTCCTAGAGGCATGAACCCACTATCGAGCATAAATAGTCCCTCTTCGAGTTGCTAGCATATACTCAGCCAAGATAGCTACTAACAAATGAGAGCATGCAAGATCACAAATAACAAAGACATGATAGAATCAATAATCAATCTGAAATAGCATCTCAATATCCATCGGATCCCTGCAAACACAACATGTAGGATTACAAATAGATAATCTTGATCATGAGCTCACAAGATTTAAACATGGTAGCACAAAGGAGAAGAACCAACCATCTAACTACTACATGGACCCGTAGTCCAAGGATGAAGTACCCACGCATCACACCGGAGGCTTGCATGATGACGAAGAAGGCCTCCAGGGTGAATTCCCCTCTCCAGTAGGGTGCCGGGAAGAGCTTCAGATCCCTCTCGATCTAGGGATGAAGATGATGGCGGCTATAGACTGTTTCGTGGAATTTTGATCGGGTACTTAGGGTTTCTGTATTGGAGGCAATATATAGGCGAAAGGAGAGGCTAAGGGGGGGTGCCTGGATGGCCAGACAACCCCCTGGCGCAGGCCAGGCCTGGCCGCGCGGCCAGGTAGTGTGGCTGGTCCCCAGCCCCTCTCTGTCTCGTATTCTAGCTCCAGATGTCCCTCGGTGAAAAACTGACTTTGTCTTTTGTCCCGTCCAATTCCGAGAATATTCATTTTCTGACTTTCCTGGAACCAAAAACAGCAGAAAAGAGGCAGCTGGCACTATGGCTCTAGTTAATAGGTTAGTCCAAGAAATCATATGAAAGGTACTCCAAAGTGTGGACAAAACATAAGAAAGTAGATAAAAACCAAGCATGGAACATCAAAAATTATGGATACGTTAGCAACGTATCACCGCGCGGCCAGGGGGTGTGGTCCCCTCGAGGCCCTTCTCCGTCTCGTCTTCTGGCTTCGTGTTCCCCTCAGTAAAATATTGACTTTGGCTTTTGTCCCGTACAATTCCGATAATATTCATTTCTTGGCTTTTCGTGAACCAAAAACAATAGAAAACAGGCAACTGGCACTATGGCATCTTATTAATAGGTTAGCTCCAGAAAATGTGTAAAAATACTCCAAAGTGTGGACAAAACATAAGAAAGTAGATATAAAACAAGCATGTAACATCAAAAATTATAGATACGTTAGCAACGTATCAACATCCCCAAGCTTAACTCATGCTCGTCCTCGAGTAGGTAAGTGATAAAAATAAAGAATAATTTTTGAGGTGACATGATCAAGGCATATTAATAGCTGGGATCATAGTACTTTAACATAGTATGAAAGATATAGTTCTAACAATAAGACATAGCAACTATGATGTAGCATGAAAAGGTACAAACAAAATATTGATGAATAACAATGCTTTGAAAGACGTTTGTCGGTTTCACATAAAGAAAACATAATGAGAATGGTATTCAGCTTGTCCCTCATAGTGTAGCAAAACATAAAGGCATAGGACACCTTCAAAGTTCATAAGGGTGACTAGATACAAATAGTTTAAGAACAAGAAATATCAAAGTTATGAATCAATCAACAAGTATTGGGACAATGCACATTAAACTAAGAATGTCCACTATGCTCTCTCATTAGGTGCACAAAGATAGAAGATGAAGACTCAACATAAAAGTAAAAGAAAGGCCTTCATAGAAGGAAGCAGGGATTCAAGTCTCAAAAAGAGCTTCCAAAAATTATGGTACTTATTAGCTTTCAGCTCTCATTTCCCTTATCATAGGTGTAACATCCCAAAACTTTAATCCAAGTTATCAAGATCCTAATTACCCAATTTAGGGTTAACAAAAACTTTTTCCCATTTAAAAGAGTTAAGCATGCATATGAGTGTTGCATTAAATAGGAGTTGTTTTGAAATGTCATGATTGTCAGTTCTAATGATTGTTTGTTCTAATGGTTGTAAAAATGATTCTAGAAAAAACAAAAGAAAAAGAAATCAAATACAATTAATAATGGAAATGGTCACTTTTGCCATTTTAATCAACTAGCCCACTTTGGGTGTTCCTAGAACTCAATTTCAAACAGAAACAATTGTGGATCTTTGCACCCCTTGCTAGTACAAGTAGTGATGTGCCAAGGCCCACCTTGTGATCTTGCAAAAACATTCAAACTCTAAATTTAAAAGGCATTTGAAAATGGAACCAAGTGTATGTACCTAGATCACACTTTTTCAAAAACCATCCAAATGAACTCAATTTGGAAATCCCAAGAAAACATAGATGCTCAAGCATGTGACTAACAACTCCACAAATTTTCATTTCAAAATTCAAGAGTTGAATTCTTGCGGCCATTGTGTCGAACACTTGGTGAGCAGAATCAAACTTGCCTAACTATTACTGTTTTTGATCAAATTTGTCGAGCGATTTGAACCCAACTCACTTCCCTTGTCTCCCCTAGCCCCAATCAGGCCATCAAGGACCTACCAAATGGCCTAGGGAAATAGTGTCGCGCCACCCCGACGCCATGCTCGACGGCCAAATGTGCCCACGCTGCAGGAGACCACCAGCCCCTCTCCGCCGCTCCAGGAAGGAAGGCGTGACCTCACCGCCATCCACGGTCCACCCCACGGCCACTGCTAGCCCCTGGACCACCGAGCCCAAGCCCCGCACTAAGTCTCTGCGCGCCAGAGCACCGTCACCGCCAAAGCGCCACATGACACGCCTCGACCACAAACCGCGCGCGCTGCTCCGCCTTGACCACTTCAACCCGCCAGACACGCCCGTACCCCGTCGCTCGACCCACAGTCGCCGGGAACCACGTCGAACGCCGCCTCTGTCTCTCAGAGCGCGAGACGCTCCCGACCACAATCCACCGCCCCTAGCACCGCCATTAAGCCCTAGCTGACCGCTAGGGAACCACCCACCGTCTGCCTACCTCGCCCACGCCGATAGCCCCTGTGCCGTCGTCACCGACGAGCTCCGCCTACACCTCTTTGTCGCCTCGTCGGGCCTAATAAGGGAGCCTCCCCAGCACCAATTCTTCACACTCCCACACTCCCCTCTCTCCACTGGTCCATTCCCACCTCTTGTTGGAGCAGCTCGAGCAGCCAGCCGCCAGAATTTCGCCGTAGACAGCCGCAGCAGAGGAGGAGATGCCCCCGTCGATTTCGTCCACCCCAGCCGCCGGCGCGACCTCGCCTGAGCCTGCCGTCATCTCCTCGTTCAAACACCCCCATTGCCAAGCTTGCTGAAGCCCTAGTATGCCCCCACTGCACCCCCACAGCGCCGCTAGGTTTCCGTCTCACAAAAGATGTGTTCTTCGTCGATGATGAACGTGAGCCGTAGATCTTAGTTCTAATTCTACGGTCCAAGTTGCCCCGTACCGCTTCATGTTTAATGATCCACTGACAGGTGGGACCCCCCTGTCAGCAGTCCTGAGTGCCGCGGAGTGAAACTGGGCCGGCCTGTTAGTGTTCCCGCGCAACCAAGTAGATTCAAATTTAGATTTTTTCTTTTTAGCTGAAACTTAGTTCTTTCCCTTAGTTTTAAAATCAATTCAGGGAGTTTTACAAATCCAAATGGAGTGTTTCCAATTTTGTTAGAAAGGTAATAAAAATCTCTATCCAGGGCCGTTGGATTTAAATCATTTAGAGTTATAGATCTATCCTAGCAAAAATAACAAGACAGAAGCTTTTTCACATTCAAACATTTTTCTAAAATCAACCATAATAGCTTTTGAGTTGATTCCAACTCTAAAAAATACATTTAACCATACCTATCTTAATATGTAATAATATTAAGGTTTGCATGCAGTGACTTTGGACTAGTACCAAAATAATGCTATTTAGGCATTTCTAGTCACTTTAAATCATTAAACATTAAACTTAAACTTATTAAAATGTGATCCAACCTTTAAATCACATTCCCATATATTAGAATATGTGGTGATGACATGTGTCCACATGATCCCATATTTTAATTGGAGAATATTAAATCTTAGTTAATTTCAATGAGTAGAAATTACTTTTCTCAAATAAAATAAATGAAACTAGACATTAAACCTTGTGATGTTAGTGATGATACTAGATCATCCAATGTGTGACTTAGTGTGCTAAATAGACTAGTTAAGTATTGTTTGGTGATTGTGTATTCCGTATGTATTTATAGACGATAGTACCGAACAAGTCTTCGAGGAGGAAGAGTTCTACCAAGAAGAGGAGGAATAGAATTTCAAGAAATTCACCAACCAAGGCAAGCTAATACTTGCAAGCCATCATTAACAATGCAAGCTAACCCTTGCAAGCAAGATGCATTAGGCATGCTTGGGTTATACCTTTTGATTTATACCTACCCCAAGTTTTCTTACAAGCTTTACCTTCGTTTACTTTACCAAAGTTTCTTACTCTGTTTATACATAGCATAAAGAGTATAAAACTTGGCCTATCTAGTTATCTTTAGATGTCATTCTATGGCATGAGATTGAGATTAGCATCCCACATTAGTGAACACTCTTAACTTAGTAGTTTAGAGCTAAACAAAAAACTTGATCACTTTAGATGGGAATACTTGGTGAAAATGACTTATAAAAACCTTGGAATGATGAGTCCTTCCATTGAGATGTTTTGACATGTGTTGAGACACACAAATGGTTTATGATGATGAAAATGTTTAGGCATGAGCCTTAGCCCTTTTTATAAAAATTGATGGTTGGGTTCGGATGCGATACCATTCCAATTTTACCGTACAACCACAATACCTTAATTGCATAAGGCTTAGCTGGAAGTTTATATGCATTAGTATTAGTTCCCTCGCGAGAGAGGTCTGAGCTGAGGCTACCTCTCAATGTTGTCCACCTATGCAGTGCCCAGGATGGAAAATGGCCATGGCTAGGAGGCCAACCTCATAGGAGAGGTGCTTATACTAGAGTATGTAAAGGAAAGGTTATGTTTGATTATCTACATACCAAGTATGATGATTCAGGGTTACCCCTGACAGATGTATCGCATTTTGTGGTGAAAGTGTACCACCTCTGCAGAGTGTCAAACTATTCGAATAGCCGCGTCCGCGCTTATGGATAGTTGGAGTGGCCATACTGTTCTGTTGTCAGATGTTTTCAAAATGACTTATGAAATGAATTGTGACATGACTTGACCACAACATGGTTGTGACTATGACATCTAAGCTCCCACTTAGGTGTTTTTAAACTTTATTTTATCTTTCCTTGTTTTTAACTTAGCTTAGGTTTCAAACTTAACTTTACAAATAAACCTAGAGTTAACATTTCCTACTAGAACTACCTTAATTGTTAGTTATAGTTTGCGAGTACTTAAAGAGTACTCATGGCTTTTGTCCCTGGTTATTCCTATGGCCAGACTATGAGGAGGACTATTCTGAAGGAGGACAGAAGGACGGCTACGACAACTAGGATCATCTCCCATCGTCAGCATTGCCTGTGACACTGAAGATGGACCCCACCACTACGCTATTTATTCTGCTACTTGATTGTATTAACACTGGATCATGAGATCCTTTATTTGTGTAAGACCTTATTATGGTTTGTAATGGATGATGTACTGTGATATCCAATCTGTTATGTCTCGCAAAAATGTTAATCCTAGGATTGCGATGTATGGCATAACAGGTATCTGGGATTAAAAATCCGGGTGTTGACAAGTTAGTATCAGAGCCATCCTGATCATAGGAGACCCTAGTTAGAATGGACGTCCAAACAAAAAATTAGTTTCAAAACCAAATTAAGTATTTATGAAAACTTATTTCCTCTCTTACCCTTGGGATTCTTTCTCTCAAAAAAATTCATGTTCCTCCAAATTCTTACATTACTACATAAAATTTTGGCACACCTGATCACTTCACTAACTTTCTAATCCTAAATTCTTATAGATGGAAGTTCAGTACAGCAAGTTCTACCAGTTGGAAAACGGAGGCCAACTGATCTTCGAGAGGGATCTAGATGCACTGTCTGAGTACTTGGAGCGTCCGCATCCGGAATTTCTTAGATCTCAACTCAATTGTCCCACATGAGGAGATTTACAATGGCTAGTAGTTTCTGATCTTCGAGGCAAGTTAGAAGAACCAACGTCCGAGAGGATTCAGTTCACCCTGAGAGAGAACAACTGGCTAGATGGATTAGCCAGGGCAATGCATGAAGCTCTCGCTCGTTTCTGCGCACAGAATGTCAACTTGATCCAAGGAACCCGCTTTGCTCACTATGCAAGGCGTGACTCTATGGGAATGCCTCTAGAGATGCCAAGTCACCTGGAGTTGAAGCGTCAAGTGGAGAACCTCGACTTCCTACTATACGACAGACAGAAGGAATTGGACAATGCTAGAGAGTTCGCCAACCACAACCTTGCCATTGCCGCCCAGAAGGCCTAGACTTTCTCACTGCTAGTCAAGGACCGTTAGTCTCTTCGCCGTCAACGCGCCAAGAAGGATCACACCATCGACCGTCTTCGCAAGAAGGTGGACAAACACGAGAAGACCATCAAGGAGCAAGAAGCCTAGCTTGCAGCAAAAGAAGAAGAGGAAGAAGGAGAAGATATCCAAGGGGATATTGACTCATACCTCAGCAATGATGATGACTACCTGGAGGATGATGCCATGGACTTCTACACCGACGATGATGACTCCGACTTCATTGATGATGAGTAGATGCACTAGAGCACTATCGTAAGAGTGAGAAGTATCGGTCCCCTTGTATCTTAGTCTACAGAATGGTTCTTAAAACCATCTGATTTCCTTTGATGTTGTGGTGTGTGTGTGTGTGTGTTTGTATCGTGTGCCTTCCTTGAGTGAATGAAAAGAACTTAGTTGCAAAACCGGAGTCAAACTCAAAGTTTTAGCTTTAAAACCAAAACCATGAACCTTAGAACTTTCCTTCTTACCCCATTATCTATCTCAATCTTCAGATGACTCGTGGAAACCAAGGAGGGAGCAGCTCATCGTAGGACCCAATGTTGTAGATTCTGTAAATGCTCATTGCAGACCGTTAAGCTAGTAGGGCAGCGCGCCAAGCAAATCTAGCCACACTACAGCAGATCGCCCAGATGGCTCACAACAATCAGAACCATGGAAATCAGGATCATCATGGATCCAAACTCAAAAACTTCCAGAATACCAATCCCCCAATCTTTAGCCAGTCTGAAAACCCACTGGATGCTGATGATTGGTTGCAGACCATGGAGAACAACCTAGAAGTCACCGGAGTGGATGCCAACGAGAAAGTTCTTTTTGCCACCTACTATTTGGCCGGAGATGCAAGAGCATGGTGGAACAGCACCCGCACGATGAACCATGGTCAAGTGATGACGTGGGAAGCCTTCAAAATCAAGTTCAGCCGCACTCATGTGTCGTAGGGTCTAGTCACCAGGATAAGAGATGAATTCAGAGAGCTAAAGCAGGGAAGAATGACTGTAATGGAATACCATGACAGATTCTTGTCCCTCGCCAGGTATGCACCTGATGAGATCAACACAGAGGCCAAGAAGAAGGAGAGATTCCTGACCAGACTGCATGATGAGATGCAGACAGTCCTCGTCAACATCCGTTTCGAGGATCTCGAAGAGCTAGTCGACTCTGCCATTCAGATGGAAGGGAAGATTAATCAAGCAAACGACAACCGCAAGCGTCAGATGATGCACCAAGCTGGATCCAACAGTCACTAGACGTATCGTCCCAACCCGTCTGCCGGATATGCCCCATGGAACAATCGACCCCCAATGTCTCTTCCAAGCTACCCCAACCGTAGCGGAGGAAATGTGAAGTTCGGAGGAAACAACAACCACCCCGGCAACTCAAGCAATTTCAACCGTGCACCTCCCAAGCACAGCAACAGCAACAACAACAACAACAACAACAACAACAACAACAACAACACTGCACCCAGAACTGGAAGCAATGTTGTGCCCGTGGTAGCAAAAGACAAGTCTCAGATCACTTGTTTCGAATGTGGAGTGAAGGGTCACTACTCCAATGAGTGTCCCAAGAAGATTGCCGCCACTGCCAATGTGAATGCCCAGGTCAACAGCAGCGTCATGTTCAGCCCGGAAGAAGATTCACCCTAGGGAACCCTCACAACCGCAACGGCCGTCTCTTCCACATGAACGCCGAAGAAGCCCAAGAAGCGCCAAATGTAGTGTTGGGTATGTTTTCTGTCAACTCAGTTTTAGCAAGAGTGTTGTTTGATTCTAGAGCATCGCACTCATTTGTCACCGAAGAATTTGCATGCACTATTAAGATTCACCCAACCAACTTGAAGCATGTCATGATAGTTCAAATACCTGGTTCAACTACAAAAGCTAGAAAAATTTGCAAGGCTGTGCCTATCAGAATACATGGGATAGATTTGTATGCCAATCTAATAGTACTTGAGACCAAAGGATTGGAAGTAGTACTAGGAATGGATTGGATGTCAAAGCATAAGGGATTGATTGACTTTGCCAAGAAAGCCATCACCATAACCAGTAGCTCTGGAGTATTAGTATTGCATATATCTGAAACCTTGCCCCGTCAATTCAAGTGCAACAAGAGTCTAGCCCTACCCACCATAGACCAAGTCAGAGTAGTCTGTGAATACCCTAACGTATTCCCAGATGAATTGCCCGGTATGCCCCTGGATAGGGATATTGAGTTCATTATTGAACTAATCCCCGGAATCGGACCCATAGCTCAAAGACCATATAGCATGAACCCCTCAGAGTTAGTGGAATTGAAGAAGCAATTGGATGCTATGTTGGCAACATGCTTGATTCAACCAAGCGCATCGCCATGGAGATCGCCCGTGTTATTCGTCGACAAGAAGGATGGAGGCAACCGTTTGTGCACCGATTACAGGAAACTGAATGACGTCACAATCAAGAACAAGTACCCATTGCCAAAGATAGAGGATCTATTTGATCAGTTGACTAGTGCTAGTGTGTTCTCTAAGATCGATCTTAGGACTGGTTATCACCAACTTAAGATTCGTGCAACGGATATTCCAAAGACTACCTTTACTACTCATTATGGATTATACGAGTATACGGTCATGTCTTTTGGATTAACCAATGCTCCCGCTTATTTCATGAATCTCATAAATAAGTTCTTTATGAATTTTCTAGATAAGTTTTTCATTGTTTTATCGACGATATCCTTGTCTACTCTAAGTCATAAGAAGAGCATGAGCAACATCTGAGAATCATCCTTGAAACCCTTAGAGAGCATCGGTTGTATGCCAAGTTCAGTAAATGTGAGTTTTGGCTGAAAGAAGTAGGATTCCTAGGACATATTGTGTCTGCCGAAGGAGTCGCTGTTGATCCTGCCAAGATCAAGGATGTCGAAGAATGGGAAGCCCCAACCACTCAAACTCAAGTCCGTGCATTTCTCGGATTAGCGGGATATTACCGCAAGTTCGTAGAAGGATTTTCGAGCATCGCAATACCAATGACCCAATTGTTGAAGAAGGACAAGAAGTTTGAATGGACCGACAAATGTGAAGCAAGTTTCCAAGAGCTCAAGAAGAGATTGATTTCAGCCCCAATATTGATTATGCCAGATATCAAGAAGCCGTTTGATGTGTATTGTGATGCATCCAAGATTGGTCTCAGATGTGTATTGATGCAGGAAGGCAAAGTCATCGTGTATCTATGTCGACAACTGAAGCAGCATGAGAAGAACTACCCTACCCATGATCTTTAGTTAGTAGTCGTAGTTTTGGCATTGAAGACATGGCGTCATTACCTTATGGGTAATCGCTGTGAGATTTACTTGGATCACAAGAGCTTGAAGTATATTTTCACTCAGAAGGAGCTGAATATGAGGCAAAGGAGATGGATAGAGTTAATCAAGGATTATGACCTTGACATTCACTATCACCCCGGCAAAGCCAATGTGGTAGCGGATGCTCTTAGCAGATTGCCGTGTAGGCTAAACACCATGATCAAGGAGAAGCAACCAAGTTTGCATGAGGAGTTGGAGCATTTTAGAATTGAGCTAGTTAGCAAAGGATTTTTAGCTAGCATTGAACTTCAACCCACTTTGATCAGTCAAATCAAGGAAGCCCGGAAAGGAAATGCAAGTATCGACAGAATCAAGCGTCGTATTGGTACAGGAAAGGTACCTGGATTCACCGAAGATGAAGAAGGTGTTCTGTGGTACAAAGGACGTATCTGTGTGCCAGCAGATTCGGAGCTGAAGCAATTTATCATGCAAGAAGCTCATGATACTCTTTATTCTATCCACCCCGGAGGAACGAAGAAGTATCAGGATTTGAAGGAGCAATTTTGGTGGCACAAGATGAAGAGAGAAATCAGAAGCTACATCGCCAAGTGTGATATCTGTCAGAGAGTCAAAGCGGAACATTAGAGACCCACGGGACTATTACAACCATTGCAGATTCCAGAATGGAAATGGGATTCCATCGGAATGGACTTTATCACCGGTTTGCCTACTTCTAGTAGGGGAAATGACTCTATCTGGGTCATCGTTGATAGATTATCCAAGGTAGCCCACTTTATACCTGTCAAGACAACCTACCAGAGTTTGAAGCTAGCAGAGTTATACATTACTAGAATTGTTAGTGTACATGGAACCCCCAAGACAATAGTGTCAGATCGAGGAACCCAATTTACCTCTACATTTTGGCAAAAAGTCCAAGAAGGATTAGGAACCAAGTTGAATTTCAGCATAGCTTATCACCCACAGACCGATGGACAGACGGAAAGAGTCAACCAAATCCTAGAGGATATGTTAAGAGCTTGTGTGTTGGATTACGGATCAAAATGGGAAGATTGTCTGCCTTTCGCAGAATTCTCATACATCAACAGTTATCAAGCCAGTTTGCAAATGGCCCCATTTGAGTTCCTATACGGAAGAAAGTGTCGTACCCCTCTGAATTGGTCGCAAGTAGGAGAGAGTCAGATTTTTGGACCCGACAACCTATGAGAAGCTGAAGAGAAAGTTCACAAAGCCCGTGAGCACCTCAAGATCGCCCAATCCAGACAGAAGAGTTATGCTGACAAGAGATGGAGAGACCTGACTTTCAATGTCGGAGATTTTGTGTATCTCAAGGTTTCGCCATTGAAGGGAACGCAACGTTTTAGTCTGAAAGGAAAGTTAGCCCCTAGATATATCGGACCCTTCAAGATTCTGAATCATCGAGGAGAAGTATCGTATCAACTGGAACTGCCAGAGGAGATGTCAGCCATCCACAGTTTGTTCCATATTTCGTTACTTCGCAAATGCCTAGAAGTGCTGGAGAAGATCGAAGTTTTCAAGAACATCGATCACCAAGCTGTGGATATCAACAAGGATCTGACGTATCGTGAAGTGCCCATCTGTATCTTGGAGGAAGCCTACAGAACCACCAGGACCTGGAGTATCAAGTTTATCAAGATCCAATGGAGCAACCATACCAAAGAAGAAGCCACTTGGGAGCGAGAAGATTACATTAGGACTGAGTTCCCAGATTACATTGGGAGCGAGAAGGTTTGTAACATCCCAAAACATTAATCCAAGTTATCAAAATCCTAATTATCCAATTTAGGGTTAAAAACACTTTTTCCCATTTAAAAGAATTAAGCATGCATATGAGTGTTGCATTAAATAGGATTTGTTTTGAAATGTCATGATTGTTTGTTCTAATGGTTGCAAAATGATTCTAAGATGAATGCCATATCATCTAGATGATTCCCAAGCAAAAACCAAAGAAAAAGAAATCAAATACAATTAATAATGTAAATGGTCACTTTTGCCATTTTAATCAACTAGCCCACTTTGGGTGTTCCTAGAACTCAATTTCAAATAGAAACAATTGTGTATCTTTGCACCCCTTGCTAGTAAAAGTAGTGATGTGCCAAGGCCCACCTTGTGATCTTGCAAAACCATTCAAACTCTAAATTTAAATGGCATTTGAAAATGGAACCAGGTGTATGTACCTAGATCACACTTTTTCAAAAACCATCCAAATGAACTCAATTTTAAAATCCCAAGCAAAAAACAGATGCTCAAGCATGTGACTAACAACTCCATCAATTTTCATTTCAAAATTCAAAAGTTGAATTCTTGCGGCCATTGTGTCGAACACTTGGTGAGCAGAATCAAACCTGCCTAACTAGTACTATTTTTGATCAAATTTGTCGAGCCATTTGAACCCAATTCACTTCCCTTGTCTCGCCTAGCCCCAACCAGGCCATCAAGGACCTACCAAATGGCCTAGGGCAACAGTGTCGCACCACCTCGACGCCATGCTCGCCGGCCAAACGTGCCCACGCCGCAGGAGATCACCACCCCCTCTCCGCCGCTCCAGGAAGGAAGGCATGACCTCACCGCCATCCACGGTCCACCCCACGGCCACTGCTAGCCCCTGGACTACCGAGGCCAAGCCCCGCACTAAGTCTCTGCGCCGCTCCAGCGCACGATAGAGCACCGTCACCACCAGAGCACCACACGCCGTGCCTCGACCACAGACCGCACGCGCCACTCTGCCTTGACCACCTCAACCCGCCAGACACGCTCGTACCCTGCCGCTCGACCCACAGTCGCCGGGAACCACGTCGAACACCGCCTTTGTCCCCCAGAGCGCGAGACGCTCCCGACCGCAATCCACCGCCCCTAGCACCGCCATTAAGCCCTAGCTGGCCGCCAGGGAACCACCCACCGTCTGCCTACCTCGCCCACACTGATAGCCCCCTGTGCCGTCGTCACTGACGAGCTCCGCCCACACCTCTTTGCCGCCTCACCGGGCCTATATAAGGGAGCCTCCCCAGCACCAATTCTTCACACTCCCACACTCCCCTCTCTCCACTGATCTTTTCCCACCTCTTGCCGGAGCAGCCCGAGTAGCCAGCAGCCGGAATTTCAACGGAGACAGTCGCAACAGAGGAGGAGACGCCCCCGTCGATTTCGTCCACCCCAGCCGCCACCACGACCTTGCCTGAGCTCACCGTCCTCTCCTCGTTCAAACTCCCCCATCGCCAAGCTTGCTAGAGCCCTAATATGCCCCCACTGCACCCCCACAGCGTCGCTAGGTTTCCGTCTCGCCGGCGACGTGTCCTTCGTCGATGATGAACGTGAGCCGTAGATCTTAGTTCTAATCCTACGGTCCAAGTTGCCCCGTCCCACTTCACGTTTAATGAGCCACTGACAGGCGGGACCCCCCTGTCAGCAGTCCTCAGCGCCGCAGAGTGAAATTGGGCCGACCCGTTAGTGTTCCCGCGCAACCAAGTAGATTCAAATTTAGATTTTTTTTTCTTTTTAGCTGAAACTTAGTTCTGTCCCTTAGTTTGAAAATCAATTCAGGGTGTTTTACAAATCCAAATAGAGTGTTTCCAATTTCGTTAGAAAGGTAATAAAAATATCTATCCAGGCCCATTGGATTTAAATCATTTAGAGTTATAGATCTCTCCTATCAAAAAATAACAAGACAAAAGCTTTTTTACATTCAAACATTTTTCTAAAATCAACCATAATAGCTTTTGAGTTGATTCCAACTCTAAAAAATCGCATTTAACCATACCTATCTTAATATGTAATAATATTAAGGTTTGCATGCACTGACTTTGGACTAGTACCAAAATAATGTTATGTAGGCATTTCTAGTCACTTTAAATCATTAAACTTAAACTTATTAAAATGTGATCCAACCTTTAAATCACATTCCCATATATTAGAATATGTGGTGATGACATGTGTCCACATGATCCCATATTTTAATTGGAGAATATTAAATCTTAGTTAATTTCAATGAGTAGAAATTACTTTTCTCAAATAAAATAAATGAAACTAGTCATTAAACCTTGTGATGTTAGTGATGATACTAGATCATCCAATGTGTGACTTAGTGTGCTAAATAGACTAGTTTAGTATTGTTTGGTGATTGTGTATTCCGTATGTATTTATAGATGATAGTACCGAACAAGTCTTCGAGGAGGAGGAGTTCTACCAAGAAGAGGAGGAATAGAATTTCAACCACTTCACCGACCAAGGCAAGCTATTATTGGCAAGCTAATACTGGCAAGCCATCATTAACAATGCAAGCTAACCCTTGCAAGTAAGATGCATTAGGCATGCTTGGGTTATACCTTTTGATTTATACCTACCCCAAGTTTTCTTACAAGCTTTACCTTGTTTTACTTTACCAAAGTTTCTTTGTTTATACATATCATAAAGAGTATAAAACTTGGCCTATCTAGTTAGCTTTGGATGTCATTCTATGGCATGAGATTGAGATTAGCATCCCACATTAGTGAACACTCTTAACTTAGTAGTTTAGAGCTAAACCAAAAACTTGATCACTTTAGATGGGAATACTTGGTGAAAATGACTTGTGAAAACCTTGGAATGATGAGTCCTTCCATTGAGATGTTTTGACATGTGTTGAGACACACAAAAGGTTTATGATGATGAAAATGTTGAGGCATGAGCCTTAGCCCTTTTTATAAAAACTGATGGTTGGGTTCGGATGCGATACCATTCCAATTTTACCGTACAACCACAATACCTGAATTGGGTAAGGCTTAGCCGGAAGTTTATATGCATTAGTATTAGTTCCCTCGCGGGAGAGGTCTGAGCTGAGGCTACCTCTCAATGTTGTCCACCTATGCAGTGCCCAAGATGGCAAATGGCCATGGCTGGAAGGCCAAGCTCATAGGAGAGGTGCTTATACTAGAGTATGTAAAGGAAAGGTTATGTTTGATTATCTGCATACCAAGTATGATGATTCAGGGTTACCCCTGATAGATGTATCGAATTTTGTGGTGAAAGTGTACCACCTCTGTAGAGTGTCAAACTATTCGAATAGCTGCGTCCGCGGTTATGGAAAGTTGGAGTGGCCATACTATTCCGTTGTTAGATGTTTTCAAAATGACTTATGAAATTAATTGTGACATGACTTGACCACAACATGGTTGTGACTATGACAACTAAGCTCCCACTTAGGTGTTTTCAAACTTTATTTTATCTTTTTTGTTTCTAAACTCATCTTAGGTTTCAAACTTAAATTTACAAATAAACTTAGAGTTAGCATTTCCTACTAGAACTACCATAATGTTTAGTGATAGTTTGTGAGTACTTAAAGAGTACTCATGGCTTTTGTCCCTGGCTATTCCTATGGCCAGACTATGAGGAGGACTACTCTGAAGGAGGACAGCAGGACGGCTACAACAACTAGGATCATCTCCCATCATCAGCATTGCCTATGACACTGAAGATGGACCCCACCACTACGCTATTTATTCTGCTACTTGATTGTATTAAGACTCGATCATGAGATCTTTTATTTCTGTAAGACCTTATTATGGTTTGTAATGGATGATGTACTGTGATATCCAATATGTTATGTCTCGTAAAAATGGTAATCCTGGGATTGCGATGTATGGCATAACACGCATTTGGGATTAAAAATCCGGGTGTTGACAATAGGCATCTTCAAGTGATTGAGGTTAAAGTGACACAACTAAGAGGATATGCTTGACAAGTTATAAGTTGAAATCTCATGCCCCATTCTTACGAGTACCGAACCTCATGCTACTCAACTTCAGTCACAAGTAAGCTCTTGTCATTGTAAGTACATATGTATCATAGAGAACCACCAACGGGGTACCCCTTACCCCATGACACATGAGCTATCCCATATCGAAATGACAAGGCAACAGACAATGAGCATCTCAGCGATCTTTTTATTTGCTATTTGCATAGGTTTTTATTGAGGATGCTCATAGAATGCTCATTATGGTTATGCTGCAAGTTTCCACCATGATTAGGCATGGCTTAGGCTAGCGGCCCAGGTGTTTCTCTAACACACATACAAACTCCATGATCTTACAAGTTCCCCCTTTTATTTCACACCGCCGGGATCCATAAGCAAAAGAACCATGATATCAATGAAATAATAAGTGCAATGTTGAAAGAGTTCCTCATGATACATGGTTCTGCTAACTTCAACTTATAAAGTGCAAGCATATACGCAACAAAGATGGACACAATGCCTCAAGATTATTAAGTGCAAAAAATTAAAGGGTGCCATCAAGTTCGTGAGAGCTTTCATCACTAATTTTCACATAAGAAGTTTAATTTGGAAGGTAGAGAAAAACATGAATATACCTGTAATAGCATATGATAATAGGTAGGTATGGTGGACTCTTTGGAATAACTTGGTTTTGTTTGGAGTTGGATGCATCAGAGGAACTCATACTTGGTATGGAGGCTAGCAAAAGACTGGGAGCGACCAACTAAGAGAGCAATAATGGCCATAATCATGAAAAGCGACAAAACATCATTAATTAAAGCATAAAGTGATATTACAAGTCGAAACTAAATTATCATAGGGGCTATGGTGACTTGGGATAGTCTTCAATGGTGTGAGCATGCGCCAAGTCAACCAAAATGATCTCAATTGTTTATAACATGTCATGCTACAACAAAAATCACTAAGCATAAAGCCAAAACAATATCAAGCATGACATGACAAAGCATAGGCCACAGTCAAAAATAAGCTCCTTTTTACCACTTAAGCATGAACTTTTCTTACTCTTTTCCAATTCAAACCAACTTATTTGAAAACTAATGTATGAATGAGGTGGTCTAACCAATTTATTCAAGCAAACTAAGTAAACTAAGAAAACGAAAACAAAAAACGAAGACGCTCCAAGAACAAGACAACCGTGCATGAAACAATAAAAATGAAGTGTTTGGAAGAAACCTGAAATTTTAATTGATGAAGAAGGGGGTCCCTTGGGAATCCCCAAGATTTGATGCTTGTACTTCTTCGATATTTCTTGGGGTGACACGGGTGGCATCCCCAAGCTTTAGCTTTAGTCCATTCTTCATCTCATTACATCATTCTTTCCCTACACCTGAAAATTTCCTTCATACAAAACTTCACACAATCTTCATTAGCAACATTAGTGTACTCAAGATAATAAGTCTTTTGGTTTAGTTTCAACACAAGTAAAACTTCCATTAAACACAAGCTACTTCCTTTAAAAAGTTCAAATGATCAAAGAGAACTCAAAGAGAAAGAGATTAAGAGGCAAATGCAAATAATGGCAGAAATCTATCAAAACAAACCAGTAGGTAAAAATCAATTGTTTCGAAGACCTTCTATTGCTCAATCGAAAAGTGTTGAACTAACGAAAGTTGGATAACAACCTTGGGCAGAAGCACAAAACATTACAGCTCAAACCGATGTACTGAGATTTTTCACGAATTTTTACAGCGCAGCACAAAAATCTGTTTCGAGAGAGCAACTTTCCCAAGCATTACTTATCTCTCATTAGAGGTTACTCTTGGCACAAAAACCACACAAAAATGATAAGGAGAGGTTATTACAGAGGCAATAACTTCCAAAACTCAACTAAAACTTTTGGGTTATCTCCCAATAAGTACTTTTCTTTAACGCCTTTAAGTTAGGCATAAGAAGCAAGAAAAGAATCAAGTATTCTTAAATGAAGAAGCATTAAGAGTAAATTTTGTTTTAATAGGAATATTTTCTCTCTTCTTAGGGAAGTGTTCTATACCTTTCTTGAGTGGAAATTGATATTTAATGGTGCCTTCTTTCATATAAATAATAGCACCAACTGTTCTAAGAAAAGGTCTTCCCAAAATAATAGGACAAGAAGCATTGCATTCCACATCCAAAACATAGAAATCAACGGGGACACAGGCATTGTTAACCATAATAAGAACATCATTAACACTCCCCATGAGTTTCTTTTTAGCATTATCGTCAAGTGGGACATTTAAATAACAATCTTCCAATGGTGGCAAATCAAGCATTTCATAAATCCTTCTAGGCATGATAGAAACACTACTATCAAGATCAAATAAAGCTCTGAGATCAAAATCATTTACTTTCATATTAATGATGGGTTCACAACCATCTTCTAGTTTCATAGGAATAGAAGCTTTATGTTTCATCTTTTCTTCTTTAATTTTTATGAGAGCATAATGTGTTTTGTAAAGGCCGTATTCATAGCACTAGCATTAGGACTTTTAGCAAACTTTTGTAGGAACATAATTACTTGAGAGATATTGCAACCATCAATATCAAAATCATACTTATCATCTAAAGTAGTGGAGCTATTGTTTCCCATGTTTCGAATAATTTCAGCATTTTTATTAGAAAAGGTTCAATTGGGCTTACTAGCTTTAACATTAGTGGTAGTGATAGTATAAATACTAATATTTCTAGAAATTTCATCTTCTCTTTCCCACTTAGCATGCAATTCAACTAATAGTCTAACATTTTCATCAATTCTAACTTGTATGGCATTAGTGCCAGCAAAGAGATTTTCAATAGTTTCAGGGAACATGATTTGGATCAATATGAGCTTTCCCCTTAACAAGCATAGACATAATAACATCAATTTTATCACTCAAGGAGGAGGTTTCTTTAACAGAATTTACCTTCTTACCTTGTGGAGCTCTCTCAGTGTGCCATTCAGAATAGTTAACCATCATATTATCCGGAAGCTTTGTTGCAGCACCCAAAGTGATGGTCATAAAGGTACCTCCAGCAGCAGAATCTAGTAGATTTCGTGAAGAATAATTCAATCCTGCATAAAAGGTTTGGATAATCATCCAAGCCGTTAGTCCATGAGTGGGAAAATTCTTTACCAAAGATTTCATTCTTTCCCAAGCTTGACAAACATGTTCATTATCAGATTGTTTAAATTTCATCATTTCACTTCTCATAGATATAATCTTAGCAGGAGGATAGTATTTTCCAATGAAAGCAAGGTCACGACCAGCTAAAACGAAAGTTCCATTAAAGAGCATTTGCACGTGGTAGAACCACCTCAAGGAATATAAGATTTTCATGAGGCTGATCCTGAGCTGCCATCCAAGCACGAATACCCTTGTTTAAAAGAATATTTTTGGTAACCACGGGCAAGGAGAAGTCGTCGTGTTGGTTGTAGGATGGAATGATCTTTTGATCCAAAGAAGCCGGTGCTAAAACCTCTGGTGTCTCTTTTAACAGGACCGCGAAGGCAAGAGCATTGAGGAAGCAAAGATTCTCCCATAACGAATTAATGCGGGAAAAAAACAAGATTTCACTGAAAAAAGGTGCCTAACCCCGGGATTTTTCGATACTTTTCTTGAAATTGACTTGATTTGGAAGAAAATGCACTCAACCTAACAAATCTTGTCAAAGCATATCCATAGGGTGGGAAACATGAAAATAAACATGGCCCTCTGGTTCTAGCTTCACTGCTATGGAGGGAACATGATATAATATTCATATTGTCCTCTGATAGAAATGGAACTTCAAAAAAAGATGATTATCACTTCCACCAACCAAAGGGCGATCCTAACCAATGGGTGGCTAGAGGTAGGTTTTAAAATTAGTAAGTAAATTAGGGTCACGGCTGGAAAAACCATGTGTTTACAGGCCGCGGAAATCTCTCGCACTCTCAAAAGGTGGGGCGCTTACGCTTAAGTCGATGGAACTTAAGATTTCTTTGCATTTAGTCCAAGAATCAATACTATTTCTAGTTAGGGATTGCAACCATTCTTTAGCTTTTCCTGTCAAAGAGAAAGGAAGCACTTCAAGCTTAATAATATCCCCATATATATCCCTATGTTTTTGCATCTCATAAAGTTCAACAAAGTTATTAAGATGAGCAGCAGCATCTTCAGTACCAATTCTAGAAAATTGTTCTCTCATAACAAGATTGAGTAAAGCAGGTATGATTTCAAAGAAACTAGCTTCAGGAACAGGTGGAGCAATAGGTGTGCAAATGAAATCATTGTTGTTGGTGCTAGTGAAGTCACAAAACTTAGTGTTTTCAAGGGTAGTCATTTTTTGTGTTTTTTTAATAAAGAAAGCAAACTAGTGCAACTAATTTTTTGTGTTTTTGATAAGGAGGCAAGCAAACAAAGCAGAAATTAACTAAGAAAAACAAAAACAACAAAGTAAAGATATTGGTTATGAGGGACTCCCCTTGTGAAGATGTCCTTGAATCCTCGGCAACGGCGCTAGAAAAAGTCTTGCTTACTCAATATGTTGAGCTCGTTAGGGAACCCCAAAAGGAAGGTATGATGAGTACATAAACAAGTTTTCCCTCAGTTATGAAACCAAGGTTATCAAACCAGTAGGAGCAAGGAAACATCTCCAAGGTGTTGTTTCCAACTTGGAATCCTGCACAACACAACCATAGAACTTTGTCCCCAACTTACAGTGAGGTTGTCAATCTCACCGGTTTTGCTGAAAACAAAGGATTAAACATATTGTGTGGAAGATAGTAATAGCTTGCAGAAAGTAAACATAAAATAGTAAATAGATTGTAGGTTGATGGTAAAAGAATGGACCAGGGTCCATAGTTCACTAGTGGTGGTTCTCCTTAAGATAGATGACATGTTGGGTGAACAAATTACAGAGAGGCAATTGACAAACATCGAGAAACCATGCATGCATATACTAATCATCTTGACTCCTATGAGATTTGATTGGGCATTACAACATTATACATAGACCGTAATCCAACTTCATTTATGACTAATAATCCACCTTCAGGTTATCATTCGAACCCCCTCCAGTATTAAGTTGCAAGCAACAGATAATTGCATTAAGCAAAGTGTGTAAAGTAAACAATATGATTGTTTTATGAATAAAGGATTGTTGTTTTCTACCTAGTAGCAACAACACATCTAGTACCTTAGAGATTTATGTCACTTCCCCAGATTACTAGAGGCATGAACCCACTATCGAGCATAAATACTCCCTCTTGGAGTTGCTAGCATCTACTTGGCCAAGATAGCTACTAACAACAGAGAGCACGCAAGATCACAAATAACAAAGACATGATAGAATCAATAATTAGTCTGAAATAGCATCTCAATATCCATCGGTTCCCCGCAAACACAACATGTAGGATTACAAATAGATGATCTTGATCATGAATGGAGCTCACAAGATCTAAACATGGTAGCACAAAGGAGAAGAAGCAACCATCTAGCTACTACATGGACCCGTAGTCCAGGGATGAACTACTCACGCATCACACCGGAGGTAGGCATGGTGATGAAGAAGGCCACCAGGGTGAATTCTCCCCTTCGGCAGGGTGCCGGGAAGAGCTTCAGATCCCTCCTGATCTAGGGATGGAGATTATGGCGGCTACAGACTCTTTCGTGGAATTTTCATCGAGTCCTTAGGGTTTATATATCAGAGGCTTCTTATAGGCGAAAGGGGAGACTGAGGGGGTTCCCGAGGCGGCTGCACCCCCAGGCGCGGGCCAGGACTGGTCGCGCGGCCAGAGGGTGTGGCCCCCTCGGGCCCTTCTCCGTCTCATCATCTGGCTCCATGTTCCCCTCGGTAAAATATTGACTTTGGCTTTTGTCCCGTCCAATTCCAAGAATAATCATTTCCTGGCTTTTCTGGAACCAAAAACAACAGAAAATAGGCAACTAGCACTATGACATCTTGTTAATAGGTTAGTTCCAGAAAATGTGTAAAACTACTCCAATTTGTGGAAAAAACATAAGAAAGTAGATATAAAACAAGAATGGAATATCAAAAATTATAGATACGTTAGCAACATATCAGTTACGTAGGTTGACATGAAGTGCGCGTGCAAGAACAGTTAGAACTCATCCTCCATGTATGGGTCCTCGAGATTGCAGATCTTGATGCTTAAGGTAAAACACAAGTAGGGTGCCCAAATTTGGCGTGAAGTTACAATTAATAATAGCAGCTTTTGCGAGGACCATCATGTCCTCCTCATTGACTCTAGTAAACTCATCACGTGCGTACAAGGTGTTAGCAATGGCATAAAACAAATAGCAAATAGCAGGATGATCAATTTGGTTCCCATCGGCTGTGTTTCCACGAATTCTCATTCTATTAATGTACTCCCAAGGTGCAGGATTTAAAACAAAGGTGGTGGAGTGTATGTTGGTGGTGTTATTGGCAAACCCAAAATATTGAGCCCATTGGTCGAGTGTTTGATAATGGTGAAATATTGAGCAGACCTTTGTTGCAAATAAGTTGGGATCGGAGGAGAAACATACCTTAGATCGATTGGGTGAGAGGAATCAAAGAAAGATTGAGTAAATTTGAAGATCCAATGGAGGTGCTTTGAAGTTTGGAGGAATAAGAAAGAGAAAAATTTGTGTTTGGGGATTTTTGGTTACCTCCTCCTTGGTGATATGGTGGCTGCATACGTGGTAAGGGCGGGAAGTACAGCCGGAGCCCGCCTGTACCGAGTAACAAACTTTGGGGGTGACGAATCCCTTCTAGCGATGCACTCGGTACGGGTGTGCGGTACGGTCGTGCACACCTGTACTACTGGTATTTATGCGGGTAGTACTTTTTGCTTGAAATTTGATGTTTTGCTCGAGAGTACGATATGGGCGCGCAGTACGGGCGGCTCTGACTGTACTAGTGGTTGTTACGACCCCTGGGTCCTATGACAAAAAAATCAAAGTTTCTATTTTCCAATGCTTTGATGTGGTACGGGTGCACGGTGCAGGTCCTTTCGGCCATACCACTGGTCGTTATTTAGATAGTAAGCTGAAAAACTCAAAACAATTGGTTAGTAGCTTCGTGCGTCTTTACACATCTTATCAAGGGACAAAATAACAACAAATAGACTGCACAAAAAATCAGCAATACTTCTTAGGCCATGTGTTAGTAAAATAAAAGATCGAGGATTACCTTATTTATTCTCCTCTCTCCAAAGATCTTCTTGAACACTCATTATTAAAAATAAAAAAGAAACAAAAACAAACAAACAAAACTAACACAAGAGTAAAAACTTTTTTCACATGGGTTGCCTCCCATGAAGCGCTTCTAGTTAAGGTCAATTAGCTTGACCCAGATGGTGACATTCGGGTTTAATGAGTGGAACACCCACTCCAAAGTAATTGGCTTTCAATATAATTGTACCATCATCATCATTAGGTTTGTCCTTCTTGTTCCTAGGGAAGTGGACTATAAAAGTATATCTAGATGGTAGTATTATTCTCACATTTCCTTCATGTAAATTGATTAAAGCTTTAACAGTTCTTAGGAAGGTCCTAGAATTATAGGTGTTATGGGATCTTTAGGCATGTCCACAATAACAATATCAATAAGTGCGGGACTACCTTTAATTTCAACAACTATATTTTCTTTTATTCCAACAACTTGTTTATAAGTTGAATCTGCTAGATGAAGTCTTAGTTGAGTAGTTGCAAATGGCCCCAAGTTTAACTTGTCAAATAGACTTTTGGAAATTGTTGAGACGCTTGCACCAAGATCACAAAGTGTAGATATTTCATTAGCCCCAATCTTAATTTTAGTAGTGGGCTCAAATATATCATCTATCTTAGCTGGAAGCTTTTCAGCTAGTTTCTTATACTCCATCTCTAAATCTCAAACTTTAGATGCTACTTGTTGAATAAATTGTCGATACACATCATTACCTTGTTCTATACCAGGATTGTTCACGTTGATCATCTTTAGTAGATCATCCACGGTATATTCAGGTGTTGGCGCACTGCTATAATCCAGCTCTTCAGGCTTCTCTTCATTTGTTTCCATCCTCATCATCTTGAGGTCTTCTACCAGATTTGGCTCGGGCTTCCTAGCAAACTTTGCTAGTATGAGAGTTTGGCTCTCAGATACCTTGCCCATTTGAGCCTCTACGGTCTTTGTCCTTTCCTGTAGAGCCTGCACATAATTTCTGATTGCAACAGCTTGGTTAAATAATTTTCCTACACTACTTTCACGGTTCTCCATGATTTTAATAAGCATATTATTTTTCTCAGTTTGAGCTTGTATAAAGGTTCTAACAGTTTGCTCAAATGAGAGATTTCCATGATTTTCCCCATTATGATTATCATAATTATTGTAAGGAGCTCCTACAGGATTAGACTAATGTTTTTGAACATTAGAAGCAAATTTGGTTTTTCCAAGCAGGATTATAAGGAGTGCGAGCTATAAAATTAATATCATTAACATTGTTAGCAATAGAATTAACCTGGGTATCTTCCTTACCCTTTACTATGTCGAATAAGTCGTCTACGTTTGATGTAAGATCTTCATTGTTTACCTTGGTGATTGAACTCACTCTTTTCGAGGTTCTTTCCACATGCCATTGGGCATGGTTGTTTTGCATATCATGAAGTAATTTATTTGCAACACTCACTTGCTTTCCCATGATTGTTCCTCCTGCTGCTGTATCTAGCATAGACTTAGACATTGGGTTAGGGCCATTATAAAACAAAGGTAATATAAGCTATTCTTCCATCCCATGACTAGGACAGTTCATTATGGCTTCTTTCATCCTTTCCCATGCAAGCGCTAGTGGCTCGTGATCTTATTGTCTAAAACTTGTAAGGTTCGATCTTAGATGCATAGTTTTAGATGGGGAAAATTTAGTCATAAACATATTAGTGCATTCCACTTAAGATTTAATAGTGCCCTTAGGTAGAGTTAGCAACCAGTCCTTAGCCTTTCCTCTAAGAGATAAAGGAAACGGTCGTAATTTAACAACATTTGGATCTACATCTTTAATACGCATCATGTCGCAAATTTCAGTAAAAGTATTTAAGTGCAAACCTAAATCCTCAAAAGATGGCCTCCAAATTGGTTTTGCTGGACCAAACTTAAAAGGTTAGGGTTAATTTCATATGCTTCCGCATCAACAGTGGGCTGAGTAATAGGTGCATGAATAAAATCATCAGTGGGAGTAGCATACTCCCCAAGTCTCTTTTGAGCCATGGCACTTATATTTTTGGTATTTTTAAGTAAAGGAAACAAATAGCAAGTAACTAATGTTTTGGGTTTTCAAATAGATAACTAGAAAGTAAACTAATACCAAGAAATAAACTACAAACAAATAATAAAACTAAAAACAAGGTCTCTAGTGACCTCACCAGGATAGCAAAATTGCTTCCCCGACAATGGCGCCATAAAAAGGGTTGATAGCTTCGATCTGAATTCATGGATGTAGCATAATAGCTTTTTCCCTAGTAGACCTAGGTTTAATCGAATCTTGGAAAGCAATGATAAAAGTAAATAAAAAGGACACATCTACAAGACTTTGTTTCTTTGTTTTACCTTTGTTTACTGGACCAATCTTGTTTACTTTTATAGTGGTTTGATTCAGTGGATGGAGATAGGCCATGGTTGAAGATCCACCTGCAGCTGCACATCATATCGGATAAAAGATAATAATAAGCATGGTCATGTGTAATTTTTTAATAGGGATAATCTCTTGTGGGCAACACATCCTAATATACTAGAGCTCCTGTAATGCAGCAGAAATAGCAATAGTCTTTTAATCTAACCAAGTGTACCACGAAGCAACATGCTACAAACGATTATTTAGTGTAAAACATAGATCAAAGCATTAAGTGGTGATATTGTTGTGATCTTGAATGGGTCGCTAAGCAAAGACCATACTACCCTTTCTGTCATTGGGTTTCCTATGAGATTGTCGCTAGCCAAGTATCTCACCTCAAGCCTTTATCAATCTATGGGGCCTTGGGTACCTACAAGTCCAAAGATGGAGACAAGAAACAAAGAAACAAAAGATACAAATCTCCATTTAAAACAATACACAATGCTCCCATATTAGATGCACATAATCGTTGCAAGGTTTCTCCCGAACCCGCAGCCTGTGAGGACTACTCACTCATAATAATAAGATCAAGGATAGAAATAATGTGCAAAATACTTAGATTGAAATCAAATATTCTTACAATGGTCACCGAATCACAAGGAGGTCTCAAGTACAAAGTAATGGATATGGCTAAAGGAGGGGATGGAAGATGGAAGGGATGAACGAGGGTGTGGATCTCCTTTGGTGTTGTTGTGATGCAATCTGAGAATGGTGGCCTTCTGCGTGGTGGCTGAGACCTCAAAATATATAGGCGTCTTCATGAAAGTTGTAGGGTTTGACGAGACGTAGAAGCCGCCACATGGTACGGGTGGTCCCTGCCCGTACCAGTGGTCATTGCGGCTGTTGTCGCCAGGAATTTGCTCCACAATTACTTGGTCTTGTGGACTCCCTCAAAAACCTTCATTATGACTCGAAATTTCACATTAAAAAGCATGATTTCCTGCACAACACAAATCAAAGCAATGGTTTTCATATATTTGCAATTATTAGTCACTAGTGGCAAGGATAGAGAGTTTATTGTCAACTGCTTGACTAAAAACAATGTTTAAACGCGTTCGAAGATGGCTAATTTTGGAGCCATCAAGCACCAAGTGTTTTACTAGCATAGTAAATGACATGTAATTTCTTATCAACTCGTTAGCCTAAAACAGTACCTATGGCATAATTACTAGCATCACACATGATTTCAAAGGGAAGTTCCAATTAGGGGATTGAATTATAGGAGCACTTATTAAAGCATTCTTTAAAACATTACATGACTCTACACATTAATCATTAAAATAGGATGGAACATCCTTTTGCAAAAGTTTGGTTAGAGGCTTTGATATTTTAGAGAAGTGTTTAATAAACCTTGTTTAGAAAACCACATGACCAAGGAAACTTCTTATACCTTTGATATCCATTGGATATGGTAGCTTCTCTATGGCTTATATCTTGGCACGATCCACTTCAATACCACTTCCTGAAACACAGTGCCCCAAGACAACACCTTTTGTAACCATGAAATGGCACTTTTCCTAGTTTAGGACTAACTGTTGGTCCTCACATCGCTTCAAAATTTTGTGAAGATTGAGAAAGCAATTATAAAAAGAGGTATGAATACTTCCATAATTTTCTCAATATAATTAGCAAATATAGCATTCATGCATCTTTGAGAATTAGGAGGAGCATTACAGAAACCAAATGGCATTCTCCTATAAGCAAAAGTAGGGAGAAGTGAAAGTTGTCTTTTCATGATCATCCTTGTGCACAGGAATTTGAGAGAAACCTGAATAAACCATATAGATAACAAAAGTGTGAATGTTTTGAAAACCTTTCTAACATTTGATCAATGAATGGCAAAGGGTAATGATCTTTACAAGTAGATGATACCTTCAAGTGCATAGATCATTTGTAGCTAGTTTCGAAGTATAGATATCGATCCCACAGGGAACCCAAAGGTAAGTGTTTATGATTGAAGTCTTAGTCACACTCAAAGTTGTCACAGGTCTTCGAGTGAATTGACTGCAAGTGTGAAAATGAGAATGGAATTTGGATTAAACTGGATGTATTTAAATAAAACTAAAATGTAAACTTCAAAAATAAAAATCATAAAAGTAAAGAATGATTTGGTTGGTTGTTGTTTTCCGCAGATGACAAAGAAGGTGCGGGGAGATACAGTTCATGGTGATAGTGATTGTGCCAGGTGGACGAATCATAAGTGTAAGAATTGTAATCTTATAAGTATATGTGTAGGTGAGCAACCCATAATTAGCTAGAACTCCTCTTGGTAGATTTCATCCCACCTTCAATAATCCTACTAGTATGTTACCAAAACCATGGTCAGACACTAGACGATTAAGATCGTTTAGGGTGCTTAGAAATTGACCTCCTTGGATCAGACTAGTGCAATAAGCACGGTGGTTCCTCGTTATCCTCGAGTCTACTTGTTTCCCATTGATATCCCTGTGTCACTCGGGGGTCGCTGGTCTGCTAGGAAACAAGATCCTATCCATGTAGAACAAAACATCATGTTGTTTGGGCCCTTAATTGGACAACAAGCATTAGGCATCCCACAGATAATCAAGCACACATAACATAGTAATTAAAAGTGATCACAAACTAATGGAAAATATATGGAGGCACATCACATCTCACTAATACCTTACATCTCCCACACCCAAGGAACTTACTCACACATGAGAGAAGAAAGCATCATCAATATAATTAAATAAAGGGAGTTCTTCTCGATGTTACCGTGGAGATCCACAATAGGAATAGAAAAGTAATCCAACACAATTTAAGATAGGAAGAAACAATCTGAAACCCTAATCTTGCAAGGTGAAGGTCTCTCTCTCTCAAGTACAAGTAATGGATATGAAGGTCTCATGGCTAGGAGGTCGAAGATCATGGAGTAAGATGAAGAATGTCTTTCCCTTGTTCTCCGGATCTCTCCTTTCTCCTTTCCGAATGGGATGGCGGTTGCTGTGTTATGATTTCGTGGCTTGCCTCTTCATGCAAATTGTCCCTTTTGACAAGACGGAGGCGGCGGCAGCTATACGGCGGGAACTATACGGCCGGAAAAAAATGTTCCCACCGTATATTTGCTCGTTAAAGCCTCTGTATGCCTCCCTCGATTGCTTCCAAAGAGAGACTTGCTTGTTTTTGCCTGAATATTGTGTTTCTCTGGTTAAAACCTTCTGTTGATGTTCAGAACCTGAAATACACATTAAAAACCAAGTTTTCTTTGCTATAGAAGTATTAGCATTGGGTAAAGCTAGAAAAAGATCAAATCCAGAGGAAAACCATCAATAAACACCATCAAAAATGTGTCGAATCTCACAACTATCATTAGCTTTATTCAATTTTCTAAAATCAATACACATCCTATACCCAATAACAGTGTACTAAGCTACAATTTCATTTTCATCGTTTAGAACAATAGTGATTCCACCTTTCTTAGGCACACAATGAACATGACTAACCCATTTACTATCAGCTATGTGACAGATAATACCTGCTTCAATGAGTTTCATTACCTCTTTCCTTACCACTTCTTTCATTTTTGGATGAAGACGGTGTTGATAATCAATAGCAGGCTTTGCATCTTCTTCCAAGTTAATTTTGTGCATACATAGAGCAGGGCCTAAACCTTTCAAGTCATCAAGTGAATAACTAATAGCTAGTATATGAGCCCTAAGTACCTCAAATAACTTGGATTCTTCCTCAACTGAAAGGTTTGCACTAATAATAAGATGATATATTTTTTTTTATCAAGGAATGCATATTTCGTATCTTAAGGCAAGGGTTTAAGCTCAAAACTAGGATATTCCTTAGGTGGAGGCAATTCTCCTAAATCATCAAGTAGAATATGTAATTGTAACTAAGGTGGTTGTTGAGATAATATTTGTTCTAAAGCTTATTTTTCTTCATTAGTAAACGGCTTGTCTTAGTTGAGCACATATCGCTCCATCGCGTCCGACGAAGCAACATCAACATAAGCAAGAGTCTCCACTTCATATATAGCAAAATTTTCTTTTTTCTAAATGTTTATGAGTAAACTTGGAAAAGTTAAACTCTAGTTTCGGCACATTTAATGAACACTTTTTCTTTAGGTAAACTAATTTCGGCACCTAGATTATGCAAGAATGGTCTCCAAATATGATGGCACAAAATAAATCCTAGGAACAACCAAGCACTATAAAATCTGCACGGTATTTAATATTTCCTACTAGTACCTCACCATCTTTAACCATACCAAGAGGACAAATATACTCTCTATTAGCAAGTTGGATAGTTATACCTGTCTCTTCCATATGTATGGGATCAATGTTAGGATTGATTTCAAGACATAGAGAATATGGTATCACACTCACACTTGCTCCAATATCCCGAAGACCATGATAACATGAAGTTCCAATAGCACATGAAATAATAGGCTTACCCACTTTAGTGGTATTTCCTTGAATTACCCTAGTGGAATCTTCACATAAATAAACATCACAAGGTTCTTCTTCATTTAATTCTTTAATGACAGAAATGTTATGTTGAACTTCAATTGGTTCATATGGATCACTACACCTTCTAGCACTCTTGTTTGCAACAGTAATGAGAAGATTCTCCATCACTTTACTTGGATATGGAGGAGCTTCAACATATTCTTTAATTTTGGTAGATGATACTTGATTAGCCTATTTGGTAACTTTGGGCACAACAATAGAGTGTTTAACAGGCTCAACATAAACATCAAATCCTTTTCAGGGATAGCAATATGATTAGAAAAAGATTTAGTAACTTCCACTAAAACATAAGGATCAAGACCAAACCTATTACTTAACTCTTCAAAAATATTGAAGTAGAGAAATTCTCTACACATTCATATTCTTATTCTAACCTGGGTTTGTTACCTTTGTCAGAATCCCAATTATTAGTATTTTCATAAATAGTATTTAATAAGTCCCATGCTTTCTATGAGTAAAACTTCCTCTATAGGAATTCTCCAAAAAGTCCTGATGATGTTGAGGTAATCTCAGATAGAAATTGATCAATATAATGATTTTAGAAAGACCATGATAAGGATTCTTATGAAGGAGTTCCTTTAATGTCCCCAAAGCTTTAGTAATACTTTCTCCAACATGAGGCCAAACATTATAAATATAACAAGGATCATCATAAGCTTCTTTAGGAGTATAATACTTGAGATAGAAAGCCTTGTACAGAAATTCCCAATCAAGACGATATTTATCATCCAAAGATCTAAACCATTCGTGAGCATCACGAGAAAGAGATAAATATAATAACTTCATTTTCACTTCATCATGAGGAATACTAGAAATTTTAAATATAGAGCATATATCTTCAATCATTTTCAAATGCTCCTGCGTAGTTTTACTTCCATTTTCTATAAAATTCTATTTTGCAACCTTTTAACACTACCAATAGGGATTTAATGTTCCACTTCCGGCTGAGGAGTTTTATGAACCTTGTTCTTAATAGAGTTAACATATTCATATAAAATAGAGCTTCATACTTTCATTTCCTAAGAAATCCATATGATATAAAACAATAAATAGTATTAAAAATTCAAGTTCTCTTACCAAACAAACCTACCAATAGCGCGATGTTCCTCGGCAATGGCACTAGAAAAGTATTATGATGTCTACCGAGTGCACGAGATCTATTGTAGTACCTTTCAGTAAGAAAAGGTTGTCGAATCCACAAGGAGCTGAAGGTATTGGTTAGCAAGTTTGATAAGTAAAATAATAAAAGCTATAGTGGTTTTGGGTTTTGGGTTTGTAATTTGCAATAGTATAAATTGCTAATAGTGAATTGCTATGAGTAATGTTATTTTTATAAGAGAAAGCCCAATCCTCTATCTAGCAAGAGGACAAGCTCAAGTGTGTGTGCTTATATGTGACAAGCTTTCTCGAGGGGTGGCATGGATTTACTTAACATAGAGATTTCTAAACAACATGGTGAATATCTTGTCAAGTTTAGTTCCCTTAGGATGAAACCTAAATTAGGTGCACCATGTATATGAGCATATACACCCCTCATGATGGGTCCTATGGCCATTTTCATGAGAAAACATAGGAATCATTAATACATAAATTCCCCATCATAGCAGTTAGTTCAAGGGTCCCCGACATCAACCCCTCTAATGCAACTCAAAGTATTGGAATATAGTTTCTATCATTTCGTCCCTTCCAACCCTATTCATTGCATTAAAGTGTAGTCCAATGATACCATATAGGTGAAATAATATGCAGTTGATGTTTGCATATCACCATAATAGAACCACATAAAATATGAAAACTTGACCAAATACCAATTGCTTATTATATAGAAATCATTGCCAATTCATCCTATGCCCTAGAGAACATGGGGAACTACTCACAAGTATCCAACATGATATGAATCAGTGGCATATGGATTACAACACAATCTGAAAGTATAATATATCCACCAAATAAAGAAAAGTTGCCAATCGTAATCATGCAAATAACACTTAAACAGTATCTAGGGTTAAATCAATCACAAACTATGAGGGGAACGAGCTCCTGGATCCGAATCCCGCAGCGCGATGGTGCTCCGCGGTGAAGATGTCTCTCATTTGTGCAGTCTGGACTTGGGACCACGGTCATGAGAGAGAGAGAGAGAGAGAATATCAATTCGAGGTCTCCCCAAAAGAGAGGAAACCTTTATTGAATATTGTGTGTATTTATCTTGCCAAATACCCCCACTATATATAGGGGAGGGGAGGTACTACCTCCCTCAAAGTCCTGGGGTGGGACTAAAGGAGAGGGAGAGGGAGAGGGGAGGCGCCGCCAGCCACCCCCATGGGCCCCACGTGGGGGATGGCCCACTAGGGTGTCGGCCACCCCCTTGGCCCCTTTCTCCTTTTGCCTTTCCCTCATGGGCCCTTTCCCCTCCGGGAATTGGCGCATTAAGCCCTTTGACCATTTAATTGATTTTCTATTTTATTTAATAATTATGAATAAATGGTTAAATCAATATTTAACATTCATTCACATATTATTCAATATTCGTGGCTATGGAACACCTTCCACCTCCACTCCGGACATCCTCCGGACTTACCGAAACCCTACCGATCCTATAAACACTCTCTAAGCATCAGCAAGCCCTTAAGTGTGATACCCCATGGTTCGGGAACACTCCAGACATGGTTGGGACACTCCCGGACCAATGATCGACAGAGGGACCTGGATGGCCATGTGACCCCTATGCATTCCATGAAGATCTTTCGTCGTTTGAACCGGGACAGTCATGTCTTATTCCCTTTGTCTCTTAATATTTGCATTGCCTGAGATCTGATCAATGACATCACCATGTCGTTCAATATCGTTACCGAAGAATGCAACTTGACTCGCTCCGACAAGTGATATCCCTGTGATCAAATCACACGATGTGCAGCTATTGGATATAACTTCTCCAAGTGGGCCCTTGAGTATCTTTCCTTCACATGGATGGACAAATACCGCTCTGGCATATATTGCCTCTACAGTTCCTCCGAATACCTGAACAAACCTTTATTGTCACTGTATTACCAAGTGACGTTTGATGCTATCTAAGCATTCTCAGGAGACAGTGATTGATATAGCCTCATGGTCTAAGGAATAGTCTACGAGGATCCATTTATAATCATCATAACTTGAACTTCGTGACATGATCGGGTCATGATGTTTAGGTTGGGTATTGGTTCATCATCTCATTCTCAGAATGAGTTGACTCCATTTCCAACTGGCATAAATGCCACATGACTAGGAAACCTTGATCATCTATTGACCAATGAACTAGTGACTAGAGTTTCACCAGGAACCCCTGGTTGTTTATATATCAGAAGTGTATTGATGTTTCCTCTCAATATAGTTATAGCATGAATAAAACTTAATCATAAACTCTATGAAATATGATAATAATCCTTATTATTATTTGTCTCTAGGGCATATTTCCAACACCGGGATCACCAGAGTCTCGGTTATAACTATCCCAGTGTCTGTGTTGCTGGCATCGGAGTCTCCAATCTCCCTATTAGTGACTAAGGTGTCATCCCTCTGATCTGGCATGGACTTATCTTCTAGGGGGGCACCTCCCCCTCCAGTGATAGTTTCTCCATTAGGCCAGGATATATTAGTTTATGGTGCTGGAAGAGTACTAGCTCAAGCCGGACTAAGGACTCGAGTGTTGGTGGGAGGAGGAGATGGTGGCATGTTGATCAGGGAGGCAATGCTAGAAGCACGTTGGGATACATTCAACCCTGCAGTATGATATAATGAGATAAACTGAGTCAAAGAGAAGAAAGAGAGAAACAATAAATACAAAGATATCCCCGTAGAAGAGGCTTACCTGGAGCTGACAAGTCATTATATCCAAGGTTTCTTGAACCCCATCATGTGCCTTTTAGAGGGCTTGGGTGGTTGAGCTAGCTGAGCCATGGCGTGGCCTGTTTCTTGCTCACACGTTGACTCCCCACAGCAACAGGAGCCACTTCATGCACTTGACCAGCCGGGTTAGCTGGTGTAGATTGAAGCGAATAGGTGAATGTGATTGGCATAGGGTCAAGTACTCTAGAATATGACACTCATCATCATTATCATCATCATTCGGCCATTCCTTAATGGTTCTAAGAGACGAGTCTTACCATCGGATTGACAGGAGCCGGCATCAGGAATGGGCATAAAATCCTTATAATCCAGATCTTCTAAATCTGAGGTCTCGTGGTCCTTACCCCAACTACTAGGGGGTTTCTCGATATCCTCGGCAATTTGCTGAGTAAGTTTCTGCACATTTATACAAACCAAGGTCAAGTGAAATAATATGCCAACATAATTGATATGACAGCAAAGGTATCTCGGTCTTTTACCAGTGGTGCCAGGTTTTCTCGGCTGTAGGGTGGTTTGCCCCACACCCATTTAGTGGTCATGTCGGTCTTGAAAATGTCTTTAACCCGTCTACAAACCTGGAGCTCGGACAACTCGAAGGTGGAGACCTGGTTCGGGTCAAGCTGACCACTCAAATGACACATATTGTCACTACGAAGCTGAAGGGCACAAACTCGGTTGTTGATGAATATAGCTAGGAGATCGTCAGCCAACAGTCCGACAGCCTTCAACTCATCGACATAGGCATGAACCTTGTTGACAAACTGGTTTCTAGTCCTTGGATTGAAATCCTAGTTGTCTCTGGAGGGAACACCAATGTCAAACGTCGGCAACCGAATCATGTCTTTAATAGTCTTATTCTTCACATAGAAGAATGAACGCCGCCATTTCTTGCAAGAATCCAAACCATGGAACCGATGAAAGATGGAATTCTTCTAGGGTGGACGTAGCTCTGCACTGGGTCAGAGCCTTCTCGCCAAAAGGAACATCCGGGTCAGGGACAACTGGGGCCCAAAGTTGATAGTACTTTCCCCATATGGTTACACAGGGCCATAGGCTGAGATATCCCTCGCAACAAGAGATGAAGGCCGAAAGAGAGGAAATGGCATTGGCCCTGACATGATGGGGTTGCAGACCGAAAGTTTCAAGGAATTTCTTGGTGAAATCACTAACGGAAAGACCAAATCCCCTAGTGAATTGAGAAACAAAGACGACGAACTCACCGGGGAGGACCTCGGGCGCGAATTCATTGCCAGGAATGCAACAATCAACCTTCAGTGGGATTCGCCGGGTCTGGCGAAGCTAGTCAATCTCCGTGTTTGTCACATCGGAACCTTCCCGGGAGCCTAGCTCGGATGAAAACTCCTGTTCTTATTGCTCATCCATGATAAGATCTTGAGGATCCATCTCCCCGGAGCTATCTTCTTGTCCAACAAAATCTGTAAGGGAGCCAAGCCTAGATTGGCGTAGCCCCGTGGCAGTGGCGGAGAGCGGCGTTCGGATCAAGGCAGCAACACGCAAGGCTCTAAGCTTGGAAGCAGCACAAGAAGAGCAGAGGAGCGGTTGTGTGTTTGCCAGATGCAACAGTAGCAGCGGCGTGGTGAGGAAATCGAGCGGGGGAAGAGGAAAGTGAAACAAGGGTTTTCCCTGCTCCCCTATTTATTGGCCCAACACATCATGGGTCGTGGGATCGGTTATGCCCACAACGGCCATAGGGCGTGCGTGTAACGCGTGAGCAGTTGCAAACATCATGCCACGGGATCGGTTATAGATCTGAAAGAAGTAACTGGATCGTGTGAACTGTAGCGGCAAACGAGGAGTTGTGCGGCGACATGGTAGGTGCCAGTGATTACTGGAACATTGTGATAGAGAACGGTGTGACATATCATGTCAAGGCCCAAAGATTTAGGTGCAAGGTGATGATTGCCTGACACATAGGATAAAATAGCATAAAATAATAGAGAGCAAAGGAAGTTGAGTGGTTAAAGAAAATAACCTAAGTTTAAAGAAAAGACTAGTTAGGCAAGATATATCTTGGTTTAAGCAAGGCAAAGTCGGTTTCAACAAGGAGTCACCAATTTGTGGAGCTGAGTTAAAATCGGTATCGGTCGACATATAAGTATGTCGGCTACGTGGAAATATTTCGAGTAAGTTGAACCTGCCGTGTCCTTTTCAGCTAACGCTGCTAAGACCGCGACAGCTTTAGGGACTACTATCGGGGGATGACCCCCGGCAGGGTCAAGCTATGGTATTATGATATTCTTGACCAAGACTAAGGTTGTCCAATATGGGGAGGCTGACATAAGGCCGAGTTATTTGAGCCGGGATAAGCAGGCATACCTTGTCAGACATATAAAATTTGTTGGCATAACATGTAACTTGGATCTTGTGTGTAGGTTTATCTAGGCAGGTTTATTAGAGTTGAGGGCGACACACAGGTTGGCGTATGCCGGCCTCAAGGTCAGCACCTCTCTCTCTCCCAGGATTCATAGAGGAGGTAAGTGCAAGTCAAGCGTGCCCCTAAATCCTGGAGCACAATCCTGTCGAGGATTTCCTGGAGGAGACAGTATCAGAGCGCCAATAGTATGAAGGGATGGGTGCATTAAGTCCCATCGAGGGTATCCAGGGAAACCCTGTGATGGGAAGAGTATCTGGGCCTAGCCAACAACTTCTGTATAAGCATATTCTAGGCTTATTCCATGCCACCTCAGCCTTAAGTGTAACCTGGGCACCCCTTTATAAGGTATGCCAAGGACTCCTGGAAGAGGGTTGGTTCATTTGATATCTAGTTCATCGTAAGAAGAGAGGGATGAGCTCCATCTTCTTCTTTCTCTCGCATATAGCTCAAGGAGCCATTGTAGATTGTGTTGATCATATGATAAGTTCTATCATGCAGGAGTAGGGGTTTTATCTCACTAGGAGAGCCCTGAACCTAGGTATATCATGTGTCTATGTGTATGTTCTGTGTGCGGTATTGCAATGCCCACGAATCGGGTTTATGCAGATCTTGGCATTTCCCAAAAAAATCCACATAGAAATGATTCAAAGAAGCCCACCATATACTTTCGTGTGGGTGGGTTTTCTTACAAGTAGTTACATCACTATAGTTTACAGCAGAATCCACAAGAACTTGCGTATATACAACAATGAATCAATGAGTCAATAATACAGATGATACAATATGAATATACAAATCATGAAGAAAGCAAAATAGTATCCAAGTACGGATAAGAACCAAATGGGACTAAGCGTCCTATAGAATAACCAGATGCCGTCCATAAACCTTCCTAGGCCAAGCCAGAATGGTAACCTTGCTAACATCGTCAATCACATACCTGTCAAAGCCAAAAGGGGTGCCGCCAAAGGGCAAAGAAAGAAAGAGCGATCAGTACTGAGGCTGATACATGGCGAGTCTAGAATTCGGTGGTCCTCGCCTACATAGGTATGGTGGGCTCAGCGGCCGCAAAGCTTGCACTATCTAACTTATAGATACACGCTACAACTTCGTCTATTAAGATAAGAGAGCTTTATACGATAATAATAATATAACACCAGAATAACCCATCCAAAGTTTTCTCCTCTAAGACCAGTCGAGGAAGTCCTCTTATGGAACACAAACGGTGGTAATTTTAGTTAAGCTGTTGTTTAGTTGATAAGGCTAATTACTAATCATATTATTAGAGGAAAAACATTAGTGGTGTTGTCTATGATCATGACACTATACTCCTAAGGCGCCCATAACCATGGACACACGGTTTTTCGAAAAGATTTACCCAGCAGGGGAGCACTATTATACCCAAACGCACATTCAACCCTTCAGGAAACATATTATGTGTGCCCTCAGAATCTCACTATAAAACCCCAGTTTTAGTTAATATTATATAGGGTTGTTTGTGCATCATGAGCATCATTTCTTAAAATGCATGCAAAGAAAATAAAGTGAAACCCTAAACCCTAGCTATTTTCCCTCTCTCTAAAAGCAATTAAAAATGGTTTTCATATTTTGAAAAGTTCAAAAAGTGTGGAGCCCAAATAGTATACTAGGACCCTACAATATTTTCTGTAGTATCATAAATCTATGGTATTTTGGAATGAACCATAACGGTTTCGTTTTCTAATTTCAAAAGAGAAAACAAATACTAAAAAGGAAAAAAGGTTTTTCTAAAAAAATGAGGCAGAGAGCAGCCAGGACGCAACACATCTCTTCTCTCCCCTTTCCTGCCGCCCACCCACGCAGCAGCCAGCAACCGTCGCAGCCTAGCAGCAGCCCAGTGCCCGGCCTAGCTTACCGGTCCGGCGTCGTATTCCTCACACACACAAGCACCTGCGTGGACGCGCTGACGTCGTCCGTCACCTCGCCGCTGCGATTCCCGCCGCCGCAGTTGTCGCCTCGCGAGGATAAGAGCTCCACGAGTAACACCATGTTTCTCTCTCTCTCTTCATACCCATCTCACTCCCCCTCGAGCCCTCTCGTGGTTTTCCCCAATCGGAGCCATACCCTAGCTCCGGCCGCCGTCTCGCCCCACCGTTCCCGACCATCCCTTGCCCATCTGGAACCACCGTCGGATCTGACTCGTCTCGCTGGTGCTCCTAGTCAAAGGAATCAAGCCCAAGCGCTCACAATCGACTGCACCGTCCTCTTCTTCCCTGACCTCGACATGTGCCTCCGCCCACCTCATTGTCGCTCCGGTCGTCGCCTCGCCTCGTTGTTAGCCTCGGCCGCTCTAGGGTGAGCTTCTGGTCCTCATGGAACCCTCGGTTCGCTGGCTAGCTCGATGTAGTAGACACGCGTCATTCTCCTGCAAGCTCCGCTGCCACGTGCCACCATACCCCGTACTCTGGTCACCATTAGCCAGCAGCGCTGCCCTAGTTAGGCTCGTCTCGGCCGCCTCTCTCGATCGCGCCCACTCGCGCTTGCTGGCGTGCGCTACGGCATTGTCGGTATCACCATCTCACGCTGGTCGACGGGTGACGCCACGCCTGCGTCATCACGACGTCAGTGCATGGATCAGCTACAGTCAAATCGGCGGGGCCCGCCTCCCCATACGTGGCAGCTGAGGTGTCCTAGGGCCCTCTGTCAGCCACTATGGCTAGGGGTTTCCCCGGTGTAAAAAGTTATGTGTTCTTTAATATTTTCAGAAATGGTTTAAATAATTCCATAAATTTAATAAACACTAGAAAATTCATATCTAGTTATTTATAAGTCAGAAAAATGTGTATAATATATCAAAATGTTCAGAAAAATGAGATCTACACTTTCGCCACAATAACCCCACTAGCCATAAGTCTTGAGGAGTACACCCTGTACTCACCCTTGCTTTGTAGATACTTTTGTAGCAAATAAGTGTTCCCTTGAAGACAAGTTTGGTACGACATCGACACCGATGAGTAGCTTGGGGTTCCCGGCCGGCAACATGCAAACTATGGGCTGGGACGTCATCGTTATGCTTCAGGCCTCTTAGGACATTTGTTAATTTTGCTATACTTAATGGCATAATTTGCCTTCTGTTGTTTGATGATTGTGGTCAGTGACCTCTGGTTGTAATATTTTGGTTCTTCGCTCAGTTATGAGCTTGTTGTAATAATTTTTGTGTTGCAGGGTTATTGTTGTGTTACCGATTTCTCACTGGATATCCCAGTTTAAGCTTATGTCCGGCTGAGGTCTGGATTTGTTTAACCCTGATCCCGGGGGTGTCATACTCACAACAAGAACTATCACATAACTATGCATGTATCCAGAAAATATCACCTCCTATGTGGAACCAACCAAGAGGTACGATGATTCTCAAGGAAGGCACAACGTTTGTGCCTACTATACCGAACGCCCCTGGAAGATAACTTGTAGAGATCCCCTTGGAACCGTGGCATGTACCGCTTTATGTATGCAATGCCAGGGCTTTCCACCAAATCATATCATCACCAGGTCCAAAGACATATCAACTCACCCATGTCCGAGGACATATTATGCGGATGCACCAAATGGAAAACCAATTTTGTGACCCTCTGGATAAATGAATAGCGCTGGTAGTTGATGGGGGATCCCAGAGGGCTGGGCCTGTTCGTCTGCGGTACCAAAGTTCGCAGGCCAGCGCATGGCGGTACCTAAATTGCCTGAAATTGCTGTGTTTCAAAAAGTTGGGCCATCAACTACTGAGAGGGGCCATTTCGAGGCAAACTCATCTCACCCCTACCAAATTCAAACATTCCTAAACTGCCCCGTGAAGTAGACGGTTGGGACCCTCATGTCAGTCATCTGTCCGTGACGCGAGCGACAACGCGGCAACCTCTTAGGAAAATCGAGTAGCTAAGTGGATTGGATGCGTTGACCAATTTCACAAATCCATTCCCACCTTTCCCCTAGCACCGGCGGCGTCGGAATCCACCCTCCAGGCAGGACGATCCCTTCGAACATTTGACTTCCGGTGCCAAGTTGCTGCATCCAGTCGCTGATCACGAGCTCCAATGGCGTATGTCGTAGCCGTCGTTGCGAGGATCTAGCCTCCACCGCCGATGAGCCGAGCAGTTCGGAGGATAGCAGATCCTACTATCAAGGAATAAGAAGTTCTGGCTACAAGCGGGTGAGCTACCCTTCTCTTTGCTATTCACACTAATTATAACTGCTAGCTGGCTACTGAACCTCAAATTGTTTGTTAGCCCAACGCTGACAAACATATTTTGTCCACAGTTTTCTGTCAAGTGGGATCTCCGCGGACCCCCCTTACCTGGTTACGGTAGTCCTCTACAGGTACGACTCTAAGGGAAAGTGGTATGGACACCATTGTTTCACGATGGAAGAAGCGCCTGCGCAGATCTGCACTATATTTGGTATGGTTGCTGCTCTGCGTAATCATGATGAATTATGGCCAAAGCAGACTGTAAAGTTCAGCTTCATGGATGAACATGGCATCATGGTTCCTCTAACGTGTGACCGTCAGCTAATTGGATTGATGAAAAGGTATGCTTCGGCTGCCATGTTTGAGCTGAAATGTGATGTACTGGATGTGGAAGCTGCTGCAACTAGGAGTCTCCCTTCTATTCTTGGACAGGGTGCTTGCTCGAACCCAATTAGCTCCTAGTAAGCAAAGGTCGCTTGGGGTTCGCATGTTTGTGCTGAATTGTAATTTTTGTTTTATTTACTCTGTAGATATTGGGAAGTTATGCAACAGTCTTATTTCTTTGACAGGAAGCGCCGCAAGGTTAGAAACATGACTGTCAGGTCAGTCATTTTGCTGCCCGAAGAAATTAAAAACGAGTGGAAAGATGATGCTGGACACGATTCTGGTGCCCATTGTCTCGACGATGTAGAGTACGTGAAGCTAAGAAAATTGGCACCAAGGAAGAGGAAGAAGGAAGGAAATGAAGAAGCCAGTGGATGTAAAGGCTTGGCACCCGGGCTGGGGAAGAAGGCTGCTGGCAATGAAGATGCATAGTAATGTGTTGAACTTGAACCTATATATGTAATTCTGTTAAATTTTGGAGCTTTGTGTGTGGCATGTTGCTAGGAGAAATAATCTACTCACGTTCTCTGAGTAAAATGTACCGCGACTTAGGGTTTGGAAACGCCCGAGTTAGTGGTTGATTCCGCAATTGTGATTGTGCCACTGCTATCTGAAAACACGCAGCACCGGTTCCACGATTACTGAGGGGCAGGAGGTCTCCAAATACGACGGAATGTAAGTGGCACAGAAATAAATTATTTAAGCTGCCACACTCCACGAAGCAGCAACTTATTTCACATGCTGCACAACAACGTGGCAACAGAAACAGCAATGTTTTCACCGATAATGCCCAGATGAGGAGGAAATCGGTACCACTTTCTGGCCTAATCTTGAGCCTGTCTATGTCACCGCCTCTTTGCTCCTGCATCCCATGCATCTGGCGAAGCTCCCGGATTTCCAGTAACCGGGTGTACGTGCTTCCACTTTATAAATTTTGGTTGTGCCATTTGCATGCGGCACAATCCACGTAGATTACGTTTAAGGAAACCACCAATGTCAGAATACACTAGTAGAAAAGGTGTCTTTGGTCCACGGTCACGTTCCCAATCCGGGACAGAGATCTAAATCGAGGCAGAAATTGATCTAAATCACAAATTCTTCCACAAATTAATTGAGACAGAGATCTAAATCGAGGCATTTCATTACTTCAACCACAAATTCCTCTAAACAAAGGTGCGATTTCACATCCTACATTAATTCAACCACTAGTCAACAATTTCACTTCCACTGCCACTGTCCTCCGAGCCGTCGGCTTCCTCGTCGTTGTCGGACAGAACCTCCACGATTTCCCAATTGTTCGCGAGACGTGTTCGCGAGACGGAGCACCTCTTCGCGGCGATGACGGTGTACTTGGTCCGTCCAGGGACGAACCAGAACCTCTCCCGCCCTTCTCGGTTGTGGAGATCCCGGTGCACCACGCGCCCATCAACGATGCGGTTGCCAATCTTGGCCTTCCGCTCCTTCTTGAATAGCACCGGCCAGTACAGACTGGTCGCCGCGTACCGGGGCAGCTCCCTCTTCCACGCAGGCATCTAGCGGCGGCGCGCCGCGATTTCGCTCTCCATCTCGGCTCGACCAGGGAGCAGAGCCACCGGCACCCTCGCATGGCTGATGCGCCATCCGTGGGGCACCGTCGCGGTCGGCGGTGCGAGGATGTCGAAGTGCGCGAACATCACCGCCTCGTAGAAGTTTAGCAAGGGCATCTCCATGGAGGCACGGTGGAGATTGGAGAGCGAGCGAGGGGGTGGACGACAAAGCGACGACGCGGTGGAGATTGGAGAGGACGGGGGATGGACGACGAAGTGATGGACTGTGGCACATCCTATTTGTACACGAGGACGACGAAGCAACGGGCGGAATATCCAAGGGACATTGGTCAGACAAAAGATGTAATGCGGGGTCAGACTAACGGGAGAGCAATTTTTTTCCTCCCTGGACTCCAGGACCAATAGTTTAGACCGCTAGGTCAACAAGTACAACTATTACAACTTAAAAAGGCATGGATCTTAAGCTAAATAGCACTAGTTATCACACATCTCCTTGATCTTCCTAATCTTAGCCAGATGCGCATCTTCCTGCGAGAGCAAGGATCGAATCGTCTGCTCCTTCCTTTAGCATCTTCCTTGCACAGCTTCAATTGTTTCTCTGCATTTTTCCTCATGCACGTGTCAATACTCGTAGTTGTGAACTGCAAGACTTTGGCCTGGTGGAGATCATTCCTTGCTTGAGTCAGTTCTTGCTCTACTTTAGCCTTCAAGGCCAATGCCGCGTCCCTCTCCTTCTCGACTTTGCTAACCTTGTCTTGCACCCACCTGAGATATTGCTTATGCTTGGTCGTGTCAACTGGTTCCCATAGCTTCATCTCAAGACTGTCAAGAAGTGAGTTGAATACGGATTCTTTCAACTCAACAGTCATTTCCCATAGTTTGTCCAGCATTTTCTGCATCGATTTGGGCCACTTTCGATCTACCCATTTGACAACACCGCAACTTCCGCCTTGCATCATTGCATGATGTCCTTGACACCGTAGAAACCTCCTGCCTGCGTTTCGTCCTTTGAACGCTACAAATTTAGAGGGCACATATCCATGTTTACATAGCAGAGGACTGTCTTCATCCGCTAAACCGTGATAGTCGGAGTCATACATCGTCTGGTTGGCCTAACACATCATGCGCGCATGAGTAAACATATTAGATCTAGCTCAAAAAATAGATAACTGGCCACAGATGATAGAAATAGAGATGAGACGACTCACATCAAAATCACCGTCCCTGTCGTCACGGCGCGTTTCCTCGCTGTCTCCCTTGAACCCATGGCGAGAGGGGAGGGGGGTGGCTGCCGGAGAGGGGACTGGGATGGAGGCGCCATCAGCTTGAGGCTACGGCAGGATGGGAGTGAAGTGGGTAAAGTGGCTTCGAGGGGAAGGAAGAGAAGTACGGGGAGGAAGAGAAGTAATGGGGATGTGACACTGGGATGTGGCCCACTGAACTCGTGAGTCGTGACACTCTCAACAGGGGACGCCCAGTGTTGCCAGTTTTTCCAGAGCAAGTGTGGCCAATCATGCCGCAGAACATCCTACTTGCAGATCGCTCTCATGAAGACCATCCCAATCGTCCAAGCACCCCGATTGAACGGTATGTAACAATCGTCAAGCAAAACAATTGTGTTAGGGTGTGCCTTCTAGAAGACTCGGTCTAATGGCCACCCATGCAATGACACCGGTGTATCCATGTGTGGTTTGTGAAAAGAACATACATGCAATCACACTAGATGGATCCATATGTGGTTTATGGAAGTAACAGACATGCAATGACTCTAGCTGTGATTCATGAAAAGAACAAACATGCAATGACACTGGTGGATCCATGTGTGGTTCATGAGAAGAACACACATCCAATGACACTGGTGGATCCTTATGTGGTTCATGGAAAGAAGAGACATTCATTGACACCGGTGGATCCTTATGTGGTTTGTCTAGAGGAACACACATGCAATGACACTGGGTGTGGTTCATCAAAAGAACAGACATGCAATGACTTATGTGGTTTGTTTAGAAGAACACAAATGAAATGACACTGGGTGTGGTTCATGTAAAGAACAGACATGCAATGACATTGGTGGATCCTTATATGGTTTCTTTAGAAGAACACACATGCAATGACACTGGTGGATCCCTATGTGGTTTTGAGAAGAACAGACATGCAATGACAATGGCTGTGGTTCATGAGAAGAACTGACATGCAATGACTCTAGTTGTGGTTCATGAAAAGAATACACATGCAATGACACTTGTGTATCCATGTGTGGTTTGTTTAGAAGAAAACACATGCAATGACTCTAGCTGTGGCTCATGAAAAAAACACACATGCAATGACACAGGTGGATCCTTAGGTGGTTTGCTTAGAAGAACACACATGCAATGACACTGGTGGATCCTTATGTGGTTTGTCTAGAGGAACATACATGCAAGGACACTGGGTGTGGTTCATGAAAAGAACAAACATGCAATGACACTGATGGATCCATCTGTGGTTCATGATAAGAACACACATCCAATCACATTGGGTGGATCCATGTGTGGTTTGTTTAGAAGAACACACATGCAATGACTCTAGTTGTGGTTCATGAAAAGAACACACATGCAATGACACTGGTGGATCCATGTGTGGTTCATGAAAAGAACAGACATGTAATAACACTCGTGAATCCATGTGTGGTTCATGAAAAGAACTGACATGCAATGACACTAGGTGTGGTTCATGAAATGAACAGACATGCAATGACACTGGTGGATCCATGTGTGGTTTATGGAAGTAACAGACACACAATGACTCTAGCTGTGATTCATGAAAAAACCAGACATGCAATGACACTAGTGGATCCATGTGTGGTTCATGAGAAGAACACACATCCAATGACACTGGTGGATCCTTATGTGGTTCATGAAATGAACAGACATGCAGAGACACCGGTGGATCCTTATGTGGTTTGTCTAGAGGAACACACATGCAACGACATTGGGTGTGGTTCATGAAAAGAACATACATGCAATGACTTATGTGGTTTGTTTATAAGAACACACATGCAATGACACTAGGTGTGGTTCATGAAAAGAATAGACATGCAATGACACTGGTGGATCCTTATGTCGTTTCTTTAGAAGAACACACATGCAATGACACTAGTGGATCCTTATGTGGTTTCTGAGAAGAACAGACACGCAATGACACTAGCTGTGGTTCATGAGAAGAACTGACATGCAATGAATCTAGCTGTGGTTCATGAAAAGAACACACATGCAATGACACTGGTGGATCCATGTGTGGTTCATGAAAAGAACACACATGCAATGACTCTAGCTGTGGTTCATGAAAAGAACACACATGCAATGACACTGGTGGATCCTTATGTGGTTTGTTTAGAAAAACACACATGCAATGACACTGGTGGATCCTTATGTGGTTTGTTTACAGGAATAGACATGCAATGTGTAACAGACCGATTTTTAGAGTTTTCAAAAACTTTTATTGAAAATGAGGACTAGAAAATTTCGGTTAAATAATTAAGGCTTAACTAAAATTTGCAAATGCAAAACGGCTTTAACATGAATTAATACCAACGTGGATATAAATTTTATATTTTTATTCTCCTCAAATCGGATTGTATTCTTGTCTGCTTTATAGCATATTAAAATATGCACCTTTGAATTTGTTTTGAATTTCTTAAATCAATTCCAACTATATTGGAATTAATTAGACATATATAAGAAGGAGAATATTTCTCAAAATACTTTTAGTATTGTTAATTGGATGTGCTTTTAAATTGCCAATGTGCTTCTTATTTGATTCTTTTCAAACAAACTCTTTTGGCCTAAGAACATGCATGCAATTGCATGTCCAATTAGTGAAATGGGTTTCTCTCTTTCTTTATCATGCATACCAAACTTCACCATAGCATATACATATATATTCCCTTCTCTCTCTAGTTCTCTCTAGACCCAGTTCGTACAATGCATACCATGCAATTGATGGCCTACTCCACTGTACCATATACGTATATGTGAGGCACCCATCTTACTCTCTCTCCTCTCAATCTTTCTTCACAAAATTGATCAGCTCCAGTACCAAATTTACATCACCAGTGCCAGCAAACCGCACACCTCGACCGTATCAAACAAAACATTCTGCACCGGTACTTCAATCAGCTGAAGCTTTGCTTCATCTTCGTCTCCGTGCACAGCGCACACACAAGGCCATGGAACTACACAGTGGGATGGACCGAACGAGGCATCTAATCCTAGCATGCCAGTCGCCGAAATATTGCACTGCTTGCTCTTCTCGAAGGCACGCACTAATAAGTAGTCAGGCAGACAAGAAATGCCACAGCCCGCACTAGAAACTTTTGCCGTCCTTGACATTGATTCTCCACTTAAATCACGTCACTTGAAACCCACGAACGTCATGTACAAATATCCCACCTATCCTTTGCCTAGGTATGCATACAACTTCATTTTCCACCCCCAAGGGCTGGTGGTTTCAGACTACAATTTGAAGGCAAAGAAAACTTCGTCGGACCACCCCCGCTCCCGTTCCCGATGACTTAGTCCACGGCAGGACAAGACGCTGCTTCAAAGTGACCACGAGAAGGAGGAGAGCGGATTCGTGGGACCAGAAAGTCAAGCCGCGGTTCACCGGCGACATACTACACTGCCGTTCAAATTCGGTTCACCGATTTCCTCGAAAGATTGCATCGCACTCGGTGAGCTCGAGCTGAAATCCTTGCACCACTACCTATGTTCATGGCTACCTCCTAGACATAGTCGTTGCTCTTAGTTTCGTAGTTCGCGCGGCTGCCGGTGAACCGAATGCCACTCGGCAGCATTGGCATAATTTCCCTACCATGAACACGCCTTATGATCTCGAGCCCAACACGAAAAACCTTCCAAATAGCCTTAGCGTCCTAGAATTAGCGTTAGTTCTGATTATTGCCTACTAGTTATGAAATTATTTTGATGTTCACATGTAATCAACTAATCGGGAATCAGGTTACTGTAGCTGCATATTCATGTTGTACTGACGTGTCTATATCTAGTTGAATTCTATGCAACACTTCTGGCCGAATGTCATCTGCTTGTTCTAGTTTTTGTAAATTGTTACATGCTTAGCTTTAGCTGTAGACGTTACATGCATAGACATATTTTCAGTATTGTCCTATGTTCGTTTACACATGATTAGTTATAGGTGTAACTACTAGATTTAAATTTTTTGCCATACTGTGCACTTTCTGTAGTATTAGTTAATTAGGTACATCGGTTATTATAACAAGTACAGTTTGCGTAGACATGTTCTTAAGTCGTTTGTAAACATAAATTACTACAATTTGTTTACTCTGCTTATTATACTAGAGTAATCTTGGATTTTATTCTTTTTGCATGTTGCTTATCGTATGGTCATTTTTATTAGCATAATCCTATTGACGTCATGCTACTATGTGAGGTGGATCTCTATATCATCTGGTCTAGTTCATTGCATTCTATCATTTCATGTGTAGATCACATGAGCTTTTCCATGCATCTATTTTCACGTGTATGTTTTATGTGCATGGCTAGCTAACTTATAGTTTGTGGTCCATATCATCCAATTTTAGTTCGTGTTTTAAAATCTTAGAGTGAGTCATCATCGCATGTGTTCTATGTTCCAATCCATTTTTACTATAAATTGTTTTACCATATATTGGTATTTATGTTCAGGCAATGAATTGTCGTTGTTTGTTAATATGATCGCTTGTCATGCTCTATATTTATTCATGTTCCCTTCTAGTTATATTATTGTTAGCTATGCATGCCTAGCATATCTAGTGGTTCATCTTACAATCCATGATTAGCATTGTTATATACTTGGTTGATATTGTTATATTCATACCTTGGATTGTTCTTGTTGTATGTTTATATGGTGTGAGAATAGGGTAGATATTTCATTACACTTATATCCCATGAGTAGTTATAGACTAGACCGTAGATTGTTTGTGCATCGCATAATAAAACTACTCCACCTATAGTGGCAATCTTTCGTAATTATCCCATGTTTTACAAGTTCATGTTATTATTGTTTTACAAGTATTACTGCTATTTTGTTACACACTTACCTTGATACACTTGTCTCCATACACAACCCTAAGTAGAGATTATATATTAATCATGTAGAGTAGAATTGCTTAGCCATGCTAAATAATATTTAGGATCCTTGATCTCCCTTCTTCGGAGGAATTGGATGACCCTCGGGTCACATATATACTTTTGAAACTTGTTGAGCTCACTGAGCTAGCCGTTGTTGCTTCCTCTACTCTATTCTACTCTTGGTCAAACTTACCTTCTAAATACTGGCGCGGACGACAGCTGGATCAAAGGAAGGAGCGATTGGCTGCCCTTCACTAGTTGAAGGGGGCAATCCGTCATCCGTGCCGCATGAGGGCCTAATAAGTCTTGGATTTGAAGATTGTGACCATTCGTACAACCACATGCTATAATGGGCACTGGCTTGGTCAAGTAAGTTAGTCAGCCTTATGTGTTGATGTCGGCGTACCGCTGATGAGGTGTCTGCCTACGGGAGAGCCTTCGGCACAGATGGGGGGACCAGTTTGGGGACGTACTCTCAGTTCCGGGCGCCATACCTGGTGGGCATGTCACATCTTTGGGGGATCTAGCTAAAAGACCTTGTCACAATCCCTCTGCCGGTACACCAATTGATGTGTATTAAACCAGCGATGGCTGGTGGGCGTCAAGACGGGATTGTGTCATGTGGGAAAAGTGTACAACCTCTGCAGAGTTTAAACTATTTGAATAGACGTGTCCAAGGTCATGGACGACATATGAATCTTTCTTGACATACGGGAACATGTCTTGCTACTTCCCTCTTTGCCCCTATCCTTATCCTGGATTCTATGAATTATGTGAGTTGTCGTGGACAATCGCACTATTGAGAAATACCACATTGATGATAAACATGTTTTCGTATGAAATCCCTTTTATTAAAACTAGTATCAATTGCAAATCAAATTGGAATTTATGCAAAAGAACCCTATGACCTCCACATAAAGCCACATGTAGATATATCAGGTTTTGCATAAGGTGTATGTTGAATACGTCATGTACTTATGGCAATACTTTTGTTGAATTCAGAATATTATGAAGGGGAGGACTACGACTACTATGATGACGCTGATGAGTGAGGCCTCTTGGACTACATCGATTGCATGTGGTTGAGATGGAGTCACTACGCGTTTTATATTTCCATTGTGCTTTCTGGATGTAATAAATATCAGTAGACATTTTACTATGTTGTTATCCAGACTTTGTAATAAATTACTTTTGTATGTCTGCAATGATATACATTTCTCTGTGTCGTCAACATCGATATTGGATTGACGAATAAACACAGGGGGGTCTAGAAGCTAAGTTCCGGTCCTCACACAATAACAATGGGTGTGGTTCATAAAAAGAACAGACATGCAATGACACTGGTGGATCCATGTGTGGTTCATGAGAAGAACACACATCCAATCACATTGGGTGGATCCATGTGTGGTTTGTTTAGAAGAACACACATGCAATGACTCTAGATGGGGTTCATGAAAAGAACACACATGCAATGACATTGGTGGATCCATGTGTGGTTCATGAAAAGAACAGACATGTAATAACACTGGTGGATCCATGTGTGGTTCGTGAAAAGAACTGACATGCAATGACACTGGTGTGGTTCATGAAAAGAACAGACATGCAATGACACTTTTGGATCCATGTGTGGTTTGTGGAAGTAACAGACATGCAATTACTCTAGCTGTGATTCATGAAAAGAACAGACATGCAATGAAACTGGTGGATCCATGTGTGGTTCATGAGAAGAACACACATCCAATGACACTGGTGGATCCTTATGTGGTTCATGAAAAGAATAGACATGCAGTGACACCGGTGGATCCTTATGTGGTTTGTCTAGAGGAACACACATGCGATGACACTGGGTGTGGTTCATGAAAAGAACAGACATGCAATGACTTATGTGGTTTGTTTAGAAGAATAGACATGCAATGACACTGGGTGTGGTTCATGAAAAGAATTGACATGCAATGACACCGGTGGATCCTTATGTGGTTTCTTTAGAAGAACACACATGTAATGACACTGGTGGATCCTAATGTGGTTTGTGAGAAGAATAGACATGCAATGACACTAGCTGTGGTCCATAAGAAGAACTGACATGCAATGACTCTAACTGTGGTTCATGAAAAGAACACACATGCAATGACACTGGTGGATCCATGTGTGGGTCATGAAAAGAAGACACATGCAATGACTCTAGCTGTGGTTCATGAAAAGAACACACATGTAATGACACTGGTGGATCCATGTGTGGTCTGTGAAAAGAATAGACATGCAATCACACTGGGTGGATCCATGTGTGGTTTGTTTAGATGAGGACACATGCAATGACTCTAGCTGTGGTTCATGAAAAGAACACACATGCAATGACACTCGTGGATCCATGTGTGGTTCATGAAAAGAACAGTGTCGTGGAAATGGCCACGGCAATCGCTGTTACTGGCAGCGATTGATTGTAATGTGATGAAGAGCTGGTGCACATCTGCGGTGCGAGATGGGGGCGGATGCACATAGTTTACCCAGGTTTGGCCCCCGGAGGGTAAAGACCTACTCCTGCTAGATTGGATTAATGGAGAGCGAGTTACAAGGGTGGCGAGCTCGGCGTATAAGCAGCGAGTCGCTTGAGGGGGTGTATGAAGGAACGTAAGTCCTAAGGATACCCTAGGGAGGTTTATATAGGAGTCACCTCGCTAGGGTTTACAGGTTACAACCGAGCAAGATATGGACTCGGATGCTTTTGACCTAATCCGACTGGGCTTCAAGTACGCCTCTGGGCCTTCAGTCTCTAGTCGCCAGGCCTTTCCTTCGGTCGCACTCCATTCGCCTTCCTTCAGGCCCACTCGCAGGCCCTTCGGCCCAATCGGAACGTCCTGCTAGGCATACCCCCTCTGGCATATCCCCATCGGTAGTCCCTGAGGCCATCGTTGATTCTAGCACAGGCATCCCTTTGGCGGTCGAAGTAGGTGAGCCCAATTTGGACGCCCAGTCGAGTCGGTGATGGACTCTATTAAAACCGAGGAAATTTTCCCCAGGCTTCCATTCACTGCTCCGGCGGATGTCACTGCTGCCAAGTCGCTGCTTTGGCGACTGGAGAGGACTAGCGAGAAGCGAGTGGAGTGGAGGAGTTGGACCGTCAATTCTAGTCAAACTATCCATTGGAAATCCCAACGGTAACTTTGGCGTAATTACCGCAAGTAACGGCTACCCCGAATTTGGCGGGTAGCGTTCACCTATAAGGGGAGTGACAAATCAGCTCTGCAGATCCTTCCCCGCATTCTTCATTCTCCCGCATTCACTCTTCCTACCTTCAATCTTCCTGCCTTCCTTCGATTCCATCCTTCCGCACAGTGTGATTCCACATCCTTCCTGATGGCGCCTCCCAAAGGCTCATGGGGAAAATCCAAGTGCACCATAGCCCAGCTCAAGTCCTTCGAGGACGCCGGAGTCCTCCGCAAGGGGAACTGGCAGGTTCCCCCTCCTCCAAGACCGAGCCGAAACCGCGAGTCGGCGAATTCATCTATTTCCCCAGTCATCTAGAAAGAGGTTTGGGGTTCCCCACCTCGCTCTTCTTCCGACGCTTCTGCACGTATTACGCAATCAAGCCGTCAGATCTCGGTCCGAGCAGCTAGCGATCTCTGTCGCCTTCTGTGAGTGCTACCTTGGCTGCAGGCCGTATTTTCCGCTGTGGTTGGAGCTCTTCCATGGCCGCATCGGGCGCGAGGCATCCGGCGGCTTGATATTGGCTGCAGGCGTCGTCACGTTCCAATTGAATCCGAAGGCTAACTTCATCAAGCTCCTTCTGCCAAAGAAAGCTGCCAGCGAGTGGAAGAAGAGTTGGTTCTATGTGAAAGAATCCACTCCCTCCGGCGAGGTGGCACTTCCCGAGTTCGTCGTCGAGAGGAGCGAGCCTTGCCGATTGGCGCCAAAGAAGCTTCTCGAAGACTAGAGGATGGCCGTCGCGGAGATGATGGACCAGATCTAGAGGCTGAAGGACCAGGGGTTGACTTCGATCAACCTTTACAACTGCTGGCTCGGGCGGCGCCTGGTTCCGCTAGCAGCTTGGCCGTATTGGATGTACGAGTATAGCAGGAAGCACGAACCCTCCTGAACCAGCAAAGAATCGTGGGAGGCCGAGGACTACAAGGCCGCCCTGAAGAAGATCACTAACGCGGAATTCACCACCGTGTCGGTTGGGCTCGCCCCGTACACTCCCGTGAAGAATGAAGCCCCCACAGTAAGTTTTCTCCCCAGTCGCCATTTCCGCATCTCGATTCGCAGTCGCAACATTTGGTACTTACTCGTGGTGGTTCTCACCTGTTTCAGGTGTTGGAGGGATGGCTTCCTCCGCTCGATGAAGAAGTCCCCGGGGAGCTCGAGGAGGCCTCTGAGGGAGACTCCTCCGACAGCGACGAGGAGGAGGTCCCTCCTACAGCGCTTGTGGCTCGCAAGACTCGCATGCAGAAACAGCGGGAGTTCGAGGCAAGCCGCAGCCTCGATGAACACGAAGAAGCCAATGTCGCTGTCCAAGTCGGCGGTGGTGTTTGAGTCAGATGACGACTCTGAGGATGAAGACACCCCTGAAATCTCGCACAAAGCCCCAGAGGATGCGATCCCGACGAAGGGGTTGGAGGGCGAGGACACCGAGGCGGCGGTAGAGGTTCCCCTGGCGGTGATTGCGCCAATGGTTTCGGGGGTTCCAAGCCAGGAAGCGGTTGAGGCAACGGCGTCTAAGTCGCCGCAGCCCTCGAGAGTGGCCACGTCTTCGGAGCCGGAAATTCCGACGACCGTGGCTTCGTTGTCGAGGAAGCCCGCGGTGTCGTGGGCTTCAGACGTCTTTGAGAGGGGGCTCACTCGCAAGATGGGTCCAGAATTGGATAAGCCTGCCGACATCAGCATCGGGCTGCGCCTTCTCCCGGTCACTAAGTAAGTATTGGTTCTTCATTCCGACTCGCCTCTTGTTTTTGTATTGTCGTTATATTGATTGTGGAAATTTGGGCAGATCTGGGGCCAAGAAGATTGGCCGTCCTTCGATGGCAAAGATTCTGCCGGTCGCCACCACGGGAGAGGGAGACCTCCCCAAGAAGAGAAAACCCGCCGGAGATGTGGCGACCGTGGAAGGCGTGAAGAAGCAGAAGGGGGTGCCGACGACGCCACAGCTATGGACGGCAGCACGGCAGTTGCCGAAGAAGTGGTGGCAGTGTGGTCAGAGCCAGTCGTGGTTGTGCTTGCGACGGAGGCGCCGGCCCCGACGACCAGTGCCCCCGCTAGAGAATCAGCAACGTTCCCACGCTTCATGGCTAGGGGGTTTCCAGGCGTGGTAGACACCGAGTCTCCACAGAGTTCGGAGATCGTGGATGTGGACATTAGGTCCCGTCGTGGGCGCACTTCCTTCACGATCTTGTCGACTGATGCCGGAGAACTCCACAGGATGCTTGGCGTCGCTATTCAGGTATGTCCAGTCCCCGAGTTCTTAGTCGCTGAATTTTAGCGGCTAGGAAATGAACTTCTTGCTCTTTAGTCCCCGAGTTCTTAGTCGCTGTATTTCAGCAGCTAGGAACTGGATGTTGATTTTGGTAAGTGCTGAATTGTGTTGTTTGTTTGCAGGGTTTGCAAAGGGAATCGACCGATCAGCAGGCCGCAAGGGAGCGCTTGGAGCGGGATTTGCGCGAAGCGCAGGAGGCGAACCAGTGACTTCAGGAAACTATTGATAAGTATCTGCCTGTCTTTCCTTTTCTCTTTCAGGTGTGAACTATTGGTGTGTGACGCGCTGATGATTTCTCTTTCAGATGGTCTCTCGGCTGCAATTTCCTAGGCCCGCGAAGGGTATGTTCCAGTCGCCGAACTGGACGTTGCGAATGAGCGAATTGCCTCGCTGATCCAAGACTTGGAGGAGGCGAGAGCGGCCTCAGTTTCTTCTGAGGACCGAGCGAAGGCTGCTATCGCTGCGGCTGAGGAGGAACGCAAGGCTGCGGATTCGATCATCGTGGGGCTGCATAATGATCATGCCGCCTTGGAGAAGCTTGTCATGGAGAACTTCCACAAACTCCTCGATCAGTCTCCATCTTTTCCTGACTTGTTTGGCGAGTCCCTGATTGGGGAAGTCCGTAGTTTCACTAACGTCTGATTTTGCAGCTGTGATAGGCCAAAGCGACCTGGTGGTTCAGACCTTCAACGCTTCGCAGTGCGTGACTGCCGTGGTGAACGCGGCCATGACTTCGGCGTTATGTGTCCAAGCGGTTCTTCAAGGCATGTCCCCCACCGAGGTTATTCCTGGGGGGCTTACGGAGGTGTGGCACTATCTGGAGGAGGCGCCTATCATCATGGAGTCGATGGCGCGCTCGGCGTTCGGGCGCGGGGCCACCACGGCATTGAGCCTGGGTCTGGCCCACTTCCCCGACGACTTCGACCTTGACGACGTGACCAGTGGCTACCCATCGGCGACCGTCACGGTGGAGATGTCAGAGGTACTGAAGCTGACTGCGAAGGCCGCCCCTTTTGCCGATCGGGTCCTAGCGATGGGGTATCTTCTGCCATACTAGGAGACGGTGTTGGCGCCTAGCGACCCCGAGCCGGAGCATCGCGACATGAAGTCGGAGCAGCCCTTCCGGTCGGTGTTGTCGAAGTCGCTGATGATCTACCCGACGAACCTGTGGTAGCCTTTTGTTCGTGTCAAGGGGGTGCTGGTGCTTCTTCGTCAGGACCTGTGGAATAGACAATGTAGTTGGACAGTTTGTAATGTATGCCAAGTGGCGACTGCTGTAATATGATCAACATTTTGTAATATATGCCAAGGGGAGTCAATCGACTCGTATTGCGACCAGGATTTTATGGTGTGTTTATTTTTGATTGAGCGAGTCCCGGAGCGCGTCCGCCCTTTAATGGGGCATAACTCGATTGTATACTTTTGTGTTTTATTTTGGTTGTGCATTGTTTTATCTCTCGCGTCTTCTGAAGGGTGAGTCCCCAAGCGCGAGTGGGATTGTTTTGTAGGCGAGTCCCCGAGCGTGGTGCTCAACTGTATTGGGCGCGTTCCTGTTGCAGGTTGTTAATGCGTTTTTTGTAACACGTCTCTTCCCCTGGCTTGGAGAGCCAGTCGCTGGGCGGGTCCAAGGCAGCTCTCTTACTTGGTGTGTTCCTGAGCCGCGTGGGGGTTTCCATTTTGCGGAGTCCCCGTGCGTGGTACTTAACCGTTTGAGTCGCTTTGCGCGAGGATGGGAGGGACAGGTCGCTGTGAGAAGCGTATACCGGTTGTCTTGGCCCGGTGGGCCAGTCGAGCTAGGCGACTCCAATGGCGGCTCCGGGTTGGCGTTTTGGTGGACGTCCCAAGGCCCGAGTATTTCCGGTGCCCTTGTGCCGCACTACTTAGCTGTGCCGGTCGCTCGACCAAAGGTGGACTTCTATGAGTAGCATATTGTTGATTTGTACGAGTGCTAGTGGCACAAGAATATGGCAAGTAGACACAATATGTGTGATCCGAATGAATTTCATTATATATGCTAGCTGAGTACAATTTGAGGTTCTATGTATTGAACTTTTTGAGAAGGTTTACATTCCATGGCCTTCCGACCTCGAGCTGGCCGTCGCCCCGTATGTCGATGAGGTAGTAGGCGTCATTTCCGAGGACTCGCCCTATGGCGAATGGCCCCTACCATGGGGGGATTGTGCATGCCTTTCTTGTCTTGGGCCAGTCATAGGACCAGGTCGCCTTCCTGGAAGGTGCGAGTCCAGACTCGGCGGCTGTCGTAGCGGCGGAGTCCTTTCTAGTAGATGGCGGTGCGGGAGCGAGCCAGGTCGCGTGCCTCATCGAGTTGATCGACGCTGTCTTGGCGAGCGACCTCGTTGGTCGCCGACGTAGTTGGCGACTCGAGGTGAATCGTGTTCCAGGTCAGTTGGCATTACGGCCTCGGCGCCATACACCATGAAGAAGGGTGTGAACCCGGTGGAGCGATTGATGGACGTGCGGATCCCCCATATTACGGAGGGGAGCTCGTCGACCTAGCATCCTGGGGTGCGCTCGAAGGGCACCTGGAGTCACGGCTTGAGCCCATGGAGGACACTCTGGTTGGCGCGTTCTGCTTGGCCGTTCAACTCCGGGTGGGCGACTGAAGCGAGGTCGAGTCGTATGCCATGTTCTTCACAGAATTCCGCCATGGCCACCTTGGCAAAAAATTTGCCGTTGTCCGTTATGATGCTGTGCGGGTAGCCGTATCGATAAATGTGCTTGCGTAAGAACTTGGTGGCCGTCTTGCCGTCACACTTTTTATTGGCTTGGACTCGACCCACTTAGTGAACTTGTCGACCGCGACCAGGAGATGGGTGAAGCCAGATGGGGCTTTCTTGAATGGGCCTACCATGTCCATGCCCCATACGGCGAATGGCCATGTAATGGGGATGGTCTTGAGTGCCGAACCAGGGAGGTGCGTCTGGTGGGCATATTTCTGGCACCCGACGCATCGCTGGACGATGTTTGTGGCGTCGGCGTGTGCGGTGAGCCAGTAGAGACCGTGCCGCATGGCCTTGGTGACTAGCGACTTGGCGCCGGCAAGATGGCCGCAGTCGCCAGCGTGAATGTCCTGGAGGATCTTGCGGCCTTCTTCTGGTTGTACGTAGCGCTGGAACACGCCAGTCACGCTGCGTCTGTGGAGATCGCCGTTGATGATGACGAACGATTTGCAGCGGCGCACAATCATTCGCGCCTCTGTCTCGTTGCTTGGTAAGATCTTGTGCTCCAGGAAGGCGACGTATGGTGCTTTCCAGTCGCTAGGCTCCACAACCATGGCGACTAAGGCCGGCTCTGGTTGTAGTGGTATCCCGACGTCGATCTCTTTGGTGGGCTGACCGACGGTTTGTGGATGATGTCGAGGAAGACGCCTGCTGGTGGCGCTTGTCGGGTCGATCCGATGCGGGAAAGGGCGTCTGCCTCCTCATTCTTGCGTCTGTCGATCCACTTAGTCGTCAAAGTGTCCTCCCAGCTGGTCTACCGCTTGGCGGTACGCGATCATTATTGGACAGACAGCGTCACATGTCCCAGCGACCTGGTCGGCGACTAGGTCGTAGTTGCCATAGCATCGTAAGCGGTTGACGTTCATCTCCTTAGCAGCTCTCATGCTGTGAAGGAGGGCCTCATATTCTGCCATGTTGTTGGTGCAGGGCTTGAAGTTGAGGTGGAGCACGTAGCGGAGCTTGTCTCCTTTGGGAGAGGTTAGTATGACCCTGGCCCCTGCCCCGTCGGCGTTCTTGGATCCGTCAAAGTGGAGCGACCAGTAGTGGAGGTACGGGAGCTTCTCCGGTTGTTGTGCTTCTTCCCAATCTGCGAGAAAATCATCTAGGGCTTGTGACTTGATCGCTTTGCGGGGCTCGTCTTTGATGTTGTGGAGACCGATTTCGATGGCCCACTTGGTGACTCGCCCGGTCGCCCCGTGTCGTGGTGGTGTCACGGCAGATGCCATGTATAGGCTAAAGGTGGGACTAAGTGCACTAGAGGAATCCAGGGAGGGATAGTGTGGTGATTCCACACACAAATGTTTGTATCGTCTTCACTTCCAAGGTTACAAGTGCTCCTTGAGCTATCTAGGGGAGAGGAGGACGAAGGAACTCTCTTACTCTCACCACCGCTTTGCTCTCAGGAACTCTCTAACAAATGCCCATCATCTAGTCAACAACTCCCTTGGACTCAACCCGAAAGAAAAAGAACCAGCACCCTCTACTGAGGCACTAGCCCTCCTTATATAGGGGTGGCTAGGTTTCCAATTAGGGCATACGTGGAGGCATATTCCGAGGAATATGCCTCCTCCCAAAGTGGTAAGCCGACCGGGTCACTTTTGCCCAGCGTGATCCATGCAGAGGCTACGTGAGCCTCTACGGCGCCCGCGTCACCCAACACAGGCATCGTCATTTTTGTCGGCCACGCCTTGGTGGTCCTGGCCTCTGTCTGCTTCGCTCACGCTCTGCACACAGGGTCCAGCCTTTGACCAGCGAGATGCCTTCCTTCTCTTACAAGCTTGACATAACCCGGATCACGCCTAGTTGATACGGCCACACCTGTACCTACATACAAGTTAAATAACTCCTGCCGGCATATGATATAAGCCGGCCGGGGCTTAGTTAGGAGGATATCCCCCGTTCCGGGTTACACCGTGATTCAGCCTGCCTTGAGGTGACCCAGCCAGCACTTGCTTTGACCTTGCCATACCTCGGCTAACTCGGCCTTTATACCCCGACGTGACCCTACCCGGGGGTATCCCCCCAACATTAGTCCCCGAAGCTGGTGTGGTCTTAGCTGCCTTAGCCGCCAAGGCCACAGCAGGTTCAAATTTACCGAGCCTCTTTGCTCCTTTTCTGAGTTATCTCAGGATCCGGATTTCATGGGTTTACTTTCCCTTGGCACATTCCGAGTTTCCACTCGCTGGCCGGGTTACCTCATAATCATCTGGGTTATCCTTCCTTCTCCTACGTGGAGGGTAATCATTTCCTCGCCTCATTTTAAGGGCCAGCGCCAGTAACCGCCGCAATTACCGTTAGAGTTACTACTGCGCCTATCACGTCGTGTCTGTCTCCTTGTAAACGGTAATCCCATGTCACGTCGTGGGATCCCCCGCGCCCTGTGGTCCTTCCTGCGGCTTGCCTCTGATTGGCTAACCCGGATAATACACGGCCTCACCATGTGGCCCTGCCGCAACAAACGATCCCACTATGCTCGATGGGGAGCGGTTAAATAGGGGAGGGGCGTGCCCCTTGGTCTTTTTTCCCCTTCTCGCGCACCTCTGCTTCCTCTTCTTCTTCTTCCTAGCCAGAGCGCCGCTGCCGCACCTGCTCAACTGTGCCGCCGCATCCGCCTAGCAGCGCCGCCGCACCTTCCACGCATCCCTTCCGCCACGGGTCCTCGCCAGTCCAGACCGCTGCCCCCCACCGCCACCAGCGCTAGCGAGATCAGTGATCTGGAGATGACTGAGGAGGAGCTCACCGTCGTGGAGCAAGACATGGAGGAAGGAGCGGAGAACTCCGAGGGCGACGCCTGGGCCGGCTCCTGGGTGTGCCAGGATGACCTGGACTGGCTGTACCGCACACGGCGCGTCCACAAGGGCGTCATCGCCCGCCTCGCCGCCGAGGAGCTCGTGCCCTCGCCCAATCCAGGTGAGTTCGTGGTGTTTCTCTCCCACTTCCAACGCGGGTTCGGCATCCCGTTAGCGATTTCTTCCATGATTTCCTCAACACCTATGAACTCCAACCACACCACCTTCCGGCGAATTCCATCACATCCCTCTCAGCCTTCGTTTCCACCATTGAAGGGTACGCCGGGTTATGGCCCTCCCTAGAACTCTTGATCCGGTTTTTCGGCCTTCGCCGGAATGAAATTCCGAACAAACATGTTGACCCAGAGGACAAGCAGCTCACCCAGTTCGGCGCTGCATCGATCACCCCTCGGAAACTCTCTATCTTTCCCCGGGTCACCGGGCTTGAATCCTGCAAGGGCTGGGCCTGGACCTTCTTCTACGTCCGCAATGGCACAGACGAAGATCTCATTCGGCTGCGCCCCTATACTTTGGGTCCGCCTAATCCGGATTTATGGGAGCGGTTCCCCAAGAAGCCTACTGCACTGGCGAACCTAGTCAACAAAAGGTTCCAGGAGCTGAAGGACGCCGGTCTATGCAACGAGGATGCGATGATCACTTTCGTCCGCAACCGGATCTCCCCCCTCTAGAAACGCACGCACAAAGTGTGCCACATGAGCTGGAGCCTTGACCCCAACCGGACCTCCTCGTTCGAGTTGAGCACCACGCAAATATACCGCCGGGTCAAGGCTCTCTTCACCACCTGCATGGACTTCTCCTCCAACTGGGAGTGGGAGATCGAGCACTTTTGCCGATACAGGCTTCCTCCCTCGGTAATTTTCGTGCCCCAATCTTTTCCGAGTTAGTTCATATGTCGGAGACTGCTGCGTATCTGACCCGTCTGCATTTTCGCTCTTAGCTGTTTCTTCAGCAAACTATCGAGGATGGCACCGAGCCCTCTCTCAAGTGGGCGCCAGATCAAGTCACCCCGGATAAGGAGGAGCCGGACGAGGAAATGTTCCTTCTGCCCGTCGACGCCACCAAGCAAACCACCGGTAACTTCTATTCGTTAAGAAACTGGCCCGACGATGAGGGCGATTCCGATGTCGAGGTGATGGAAGCTTTTGACGCTGTCCCCCTTTCTGACGCCTTTTCGGCATCAGCTTACCCCGGTGGGCAGATCCACGATGAGCCTCCTCTTGCCACGGGTGGACCAATCCCGGCGGCATCGAAGAAAAGGGGGGCTGCTTCCGCCTCATCTTCCGGGCCTTCTATGCCAACTAAAAGGTGAAAGAAGGCCGCGGACAAAGCTGCCACCAAGACCACGACCAAGACCGTAGCCCGGAGAGCACGGCAGCCCAAGGCGCCTCTGACCTCAGATGCGTAAGCCTCCTCTTCCTATTCCAATTGCTTTTCTTGGTGCTCAGCTACTCATTCGCTCTTCTTTTATTATGGTTTCTCATCCTTCATCATTTTCTCTGGCAGGGCCGCGCAAGAAATTTCCTAGAGTGGTTCGGGCATTGCTTCGCCCCTCCGGCATAGCCCTTCTCCCCCTCGTGGCGACGACTCACGCCCGCTGAGCCCTATTCAGGAGGGTTCAACGGCAGCTCCGGGTTCCAGCTCACCTCGTCCAGAGGAGGGAACCTCGGTGCCGGGGGAAGGAGCTCGGTTGAGGTAGCAGCTGCCCCCATCACTACCTCGTCTCGGCCGCAACCAACCACGACCGAGATGCCGCCAGCACCTCCGTCGAAACAGAAAACCACACCAGCATCATCTGCAACAGCAGCTGCAGCAGCCCCAGCACCAACAGCGGCAGCATCGTCCGAGTCTTCCAAGGCTCGGCGAGATGATTCGTCGAGCGCCAACCCCGGCGCTAAGGCTGCGCCTAAGGGCAAATCCGCAGCAGCGACCTCATCTTCTCAGAAGCAGCCCAAGGGCAAGAAAGCCCCTGACTCCACCAATGCATCCTCTGTTGAGGCTGGACAGCGCACACTCGCGTCCATGCTTCCAAAGAAGACCCCAACATCAACGGATACGTCTTCCGTGTCAGGCGACATGCAACTTGCTCTGCACATCAGCCCGGCTGCTGCCCAAGCTGAAAGGAGAGAGGCCCACGCCAAGGGCTTAGTTGCGCCGCATCTGCCCAGCAGAGAACGTTATCCTCCAACCTTGATCGAGTTTATCAACAACTGGAACAAGGCAGAGTTCGTCTCCACCGACGATCTCCCGGAGAAATTTGGGCCCGCCGAGGTTGCTGCACAGATGAACACTGCTGCCAAAGCCATCAACCTTGCAGGTCGGATGATGGAGGTACGTTACTTCTCCTTTTCTGTAACATGCGCCAAATATTAATGATATAACCACTAGTCCCCGAGCCTCCGGGGGAGTCACTTGTTACTCGGCCGGATGCTCTTTAAAGAACTATCATAGCTTCTTAATAACTTCGAATATGCACACACCTAGAGCCGGGTTAAGTTCCACTTGGCCCGGATTTTTGTACACTTCGAATATGCATACACCTAGAGCCGGGTTAAGTTCCACTTGGCCCGGATTTTTGTACACTTCGAATATGCACACACCTAGAGCCGGGTTAAGTTCCACTTGGCCCGGATTTTTGTACACTTCGAATATGCACACACCTAGAGCCGGGTTAAGTTCCACTTGGCCTGGATTTTTGTACACTTCGAATATGCGCACACCTAGAGCTGGGTTAAGTTCCACTTGGCCCAGATCTTTGTACACTTCGAATATGCACACACCTAGAGCCAGGTTAAGTTCCACTTGGCCCGGATCTTTGTACACTTCGGATATGCACAAGACTGAATTAACTCCTTGCTCCTTTCAGCTGACCACTAATCGCCAGAGTATTGAGTTCCAGCGTCTCCTAGACACGTATAAGTCGCTGCGCTCGAAACATAGCGCGCTTGTCGCTGAATACGAGAAGAAGGGTAAGCTTTTTCCTTAGCACTTTTCTCATTGCTCTTTGCTTTTGTTGGCCGAGCTAACCTGTTATTCGGATTGCACAGCCGGAGTTGAGGCTGAAAACACTATAATGAGGAAGAACTTGGAGTAGATAAAGGGTAAGCCATTTTTGCTTAGTCCTCCTCTGCGCTCTATCTCCCTTTCTGCTTGGCTCGGCAAGTATTCATACCTCGGCTTTGCCGGGTCAACAACTTATTATTTCAGCATCTCTTGAAGATAGTGTGCCCATGCCTGATATGATGCTGCATTTTCTCGAACAAGCAGGGCAGCACCAGGCTGAGCTGAAGAAGAAAGATGATGAGCTTACTCTGCTCCGGGCCAAGGATGAAGAAATTGCCAAGCTCAAGGCTGATATGCAAAAACTCAAGGCGCTTCATAAATCCGAGATTGCTAAAGCAGGCCAAGACTTCACCGAAGAGCGGGAACGTCTCTCCCTTTAGATTGCCAAGGATAAAGAATTACAGAAGGAGGCCGACGCCAAGCTTGAATTGGCAAACGCCGAGCTTAAGATGCTCCGGGATAAATGTGAAAACTGCACAAAGGCACTGACCCGGATTCTGAGTAAGATTGCTTGTAAGTTTCCTTTCATTAGCCGACGTGAATCCTTCCAGGTCAACCTCCTGTACGTTTCTCACTTGTCTCGTTTTCAGGAAAATTTCCCGAGGGTGATGCTCTTGTTGCCACTGCTGTTGCCAAGTTTCGCCAAAAGAGGGGCACCCCAACTGGTCCCGATGCTGGGCAAATTCCCTATGACCTGGAGGATCTGCTGGCCAGCTTGGGCTCTCGCGTCGAGATTGTGAGAAACTATGGCTCGGGCTTCCTCGACGCAACAGTCCAGGTTTTCCACGCTCTTTGGCCTGGTGAAGAAGCTCCGGAGGGATCCAGTGCTCTAATCAAGAAGCTGATGGAATGCGAAACCCAGGCTGATCTATGGAGGGAATCTGCTGCCCGCGCTGGAGCTGAAACTGCCCTTCACTTCGTGCTTATGTGGTATGAGAAAATCAACCTCGATCTCCTCGAGCGCATGCGCACCGGATCAAAGTGGTCAAATGATCCGGATTGCATAGCTCAACGGAAGGCTTGTGCTCATAACCTCATTCAATATGCACCCGTCCATCAATGGAACGAGGGACCAAGCTTTCTTGAGGCTATTGACGACGAATACGTCGAAGATGCCCCGGATGAGGAGGGAGAGGACGAAGCCTCGGACGTAGAGGAAGATGAAGAAGACGCTAAAGTTGGCGCTGGATCACCCGCTCCTGCTGCTCCTTGAGAACAAACACTATGAAATTTATCAGATCCCCGGTATGCCGGGTGCAAATGTATTAAGCATTTTGATTATTTTTTGCTACTAAGTTACTGGTGCCAGATTAATTTGGGCATAGTCCCCGGGTTTCATTTTCTTGTTTCTCCAATTCCTTGGCTTGGCTCGTGTCTACCTTGATTCGGTTTTGTGACTTACGAGTCCGAGGCTCAAAGATTGACTTAACAATACTGGGAAACTTTAGGATTAGCTCAAAATAATTCAGCGTAATAAAAATAAAACAGACATATGGTTAGTTCAGAAAATAAACGTCGGCTTGATTAGGTTTTTCCCCTTAACCGTTTTTCGTTTGTTATGCGATTCCAAACTTGTTCTCTTGCTTTCCATGAAGCCAAATCTTGTTGGACGACAGCAAGTCAAAGAGTTGGGTTTTTGGTGCTCACACACTACTAATCCAGATTACGTAGAACTGACTTAAGCCAGCCGTCGTCAAAACGAAAATGCAAGACAAGTATCATTATTAAGGCAGTCCTCGAGTTACTGCTCGAGGTGCCAAGATTTCATTGATAAGCTCATTACAGGCATATATACCGACATATGAGAGACTCAGATACATACACTTCTTTGTCAAGTGTAGAACGGACGAAGCATAGCTACATTCCATGGACGCTTAGACTCCTCGCCGGACCTGTCCGCCTTGTTCTTCTCTTGTGGTTGTGCATCAATGAGATAGTAAGAGTCATTGTGCAAAGCTTTGCTTACAATGAAAGGCCCTTCCCATGGGGGGATAATTTATGCATTCCAGCGGTACGTTGTACCAACCGGAGTACTAGATCTCCTTCCCGGAACACTCAGGGGCTTACTTTCCGGCTATGATAGCGTCGGAGATTTTGCTGATATATGGCGGATTTTGCTGATAAATGCCAATTCTCTCGCTTCTTCCAGCAGATCAACATCATTTTTCCGGGCTTCTCGCACTTCAACTTCTATGTATTGGGTGACCCTAGGCGAATCATGCTCTATGTTGGCTGGTAATACAGCTTTTGCCCCATATACCTGAAAAAATGGCGTATAGCCTGTTGATCGTTTCGGAGTTGTTCTTAAACTCCACAACATCGCTAGTAGTTCTTTTATCCAGCACCCCGCTGATCTTTGCAGCGGCTCAATGAGCCGGGGTTTTATCCCGGATAATACTAATCCGTTGGATCTTTCAACTTGTCCGTTCGATGCGAGGTGTGCTACCGAGGCAACATCCAGCCGAATCTTTTTATCTCGGCAGAATCGTGCAAATGCCCCTTCAGCAAAATTTTTGCCATTAACAGTTATGATACTGTGTGGATAGCCATATCTTAGAATGATATCTTTGAGAAATGACACGGCCGTAGCTCCATCATACTTTCTTATCGGCTTTACCTCAATCCAATTGGTGAACTTGTCCACCATAACCAGAATATGGGTCATGTTCCCTCTTGCTGGCTTGAATGGACCAACCATATCCAAGCACCGTACAACAAAGGGCCAGGTAATTGGTATGGTCTTGAGTTCCGACATTGGCATATGTATCTTGGTTGCATACCTCTGACATCCATTGCACTTTCTTACTAGATCTTCTTCTTGTTGCAAGGCACTTGGCTAGTAGAACCCATGCCGGAAAGCTTTTGCCACTAAGGCTCTGGATGAGGCGTGATGCCCACATTCCCCTTGATGTATATCCCGGAGGATGTCAAGCCCTTCTTCCGGGTCAACACATCGTTGGAGGACGTTTGTCACACTTGATTGTGTATTATGTCCTGCAGAGGTGCGGAGGAGACCAGCGTGATCGGGTGCTCCTAGAAATAGTGCGGGAGTCACCGCTGAGCTCGGAATACCGCATACACCAGTTTCTGGTACTGTGGGTAGCGCTGTCGTGAATTCATCAGGACTTCGCTAATGTAGTAGACAGGGCGCTGTATGAGGCGCTCCTTGCCCTCCTCCGGTCATTCAACGACCATCACAGCGCTAACGACTCGAGTGGAGGCCACGACGTAGACGAGCATTGCCTCTTTGTCGAGTGGAGCGGCGAGGAGTGGAGCCGCGAGTAGCACTTCTTTGAGCGCTTTGAGTGCATCGTCGGCCTCCGCGTCCCATTGGAACATGGGGTTCTTGCGCATCAGGCGGTAGAGGGGCATTGCCTTCTCGCCTAGTCGGGGGATGAAGCGAATGAGGGCCGCGACTCGCCCTGCCAACTTCTGGACATCGCACAGGCACTCGGGTTTCCCGAGTCGTGCGATGGTGTCGATCTTGGTGGGGTTGGCTTCGATGCCTCGCTTGGAGACTACATATCCTAGGAGCTGTGCGATGGGGACGCCGAAGGTGCATTTTTCGGGGTTCAGCTTGATGTTGTACCTCCGCAGGTTTGTGAAGGTTTTGGCCAGGTCGGCGAGCAGGTCGTCCTGGTGGGTGGATTTTACCACCACGTCCTCGATGTAGATGTGAATGTTGCGGCCAATTTGGCTCACTAGGCACTCCTGCATGCATCTCTGTTATGTGGCACCGGCGTTCTTGAGGTCGAACGTCATGGCCGTGTAGCAGAAGGCATCGAATGGCGTGATGAACGCCGTCTTCTCCTCGTCCTCAACCGCCATCTTGATCTGGTTGTAACCAGAGTAAGCATCGAGGAAGCACAGTGACTCCGATCCCGCGGTTGAGTCGCTGATCTGATCGATGTACGGTAGGATGAACTCCTCCTTCGGGCAGGCGCTGTTGAGGTTGGTGTAGTCGATACACATTCTCCATGTGTTGTTCTTTTTCAGAACCAAGACTAGGTTTGCCAGCCACTTGGAGTATTTGATTGGCCTGATAAAGCCTACGGCTAGCAGACGTTGTACTTCTTCGGTGATTGCTCGATGGCACTCTTCATTGAAGGGCCACAGCGACTGCTTTATTGGTCGCACTTTGGGGCCGGTGTTGAGTTTGTGCTCAGCGAATTCCCTCGGGACACCTGGCATGTCAGATGGCTTCCATGCGAAGATGTCGTGGTTCTCACGGAGGAACCCAATGAGCGCGCTTTCCTATGCAGGGCTCATGTGCGCCCTGATGGTGACCGTCTGGCTAGAGTCGCCCGGGACAAGCTCGAACATGGACTTCGCGGCGGTTGGTTTCTTCACGATGGTGGGGTCGTCCTTGTTGATGTTGCCCGCGTATTTCGCAAGCTCCTCCGCGTGGTCGGCCTCCACAGCGATGACGGCGTCGGTGAGGTTGGCTCCTTTGTCTTCGCATTCCACGGCCATGTCGAGGTCGCCGTGGACGGTGATGATGCCACTTGGCCCTGGGAGCTTCATCATGTTGTAGGCGTAGTGTGGGGTCGCTATGAATTTTGCGAATGCCTGGCGGCCCAGGACGCAGTGGTAGGTGCTGCGGAAGCTCACTAGCTCGAATACGATCCTCTCCGTACGGTAGTTTGCCAGAGTGCCGAAGGTGACTAGCAGCGTCACTTTTCCGATCGGGTACGCCTTCCAACCGGGGACGATACCGTGGAAGGTCGTCAGGGTTGGCTCGATGGCTGCTTCTGGGAGCTGGAGCCTCTTGAACGTGTCTAAGTACATGATGTTGATGGAGATCCCACCGTCCATTAGTGTCTTGGGCAGCCAGTAGTCGGCCACCTTGGGCCTGACTACCAGGGCGACTCGCCCTGGGTATTTGATTCTTGGCGCGTGGTCCTGGTGACTCCAGGTGATGCTCTTCTCGGACTAGTTGAGGAAGCGAGGGATGTCAACTTGGGTCACCACATTGACGGCGACCGCAGGGCGAGCACCTTATTCTCGCGCTTGGTGTCGAGTCCAGTGAAGGTGTGTAGGGAGCCGACAGCGTTGCTGAAGCCGCGGGCATTCCCGTTGTCCCGGGGTGGGTTGTTGTTGGGGTCCTCCCTTGCTCGCCTCGCCTTTTCAATCTCTTTGAGAGAGTGAAAATCCGCGGTGGTGTGGGTGGCGGGTTTTCCCTCCCTGCTATGGTAGATGCAGGGCTGATTGAGCAGGGCAGCAGGGTCGAATTTCAGCCTCGTTGTATTGTTGGAGTGGTAGTTTCCGCTGTCGCGGTAATTTCCTGCATCGCGGTGGTAGCTCTTGGGGTCGTGTTGGCCGTAGCCGGCGTTGGCGACGAAGTCGACTCGCCCGTCCATGCGGCGCTTGCCTGTGATGTGGGTGTTGCTGTAGCGCATGCCGCATAGGCGCCTGATGTCTACGCACTTCTATTTTTGTAGACAATTGTTGGGCCTCCAAGTGCAGAGGTTTGTAGAACAGTAGCAAGTTTTCCTGAAGTGGATCACCCAAGGTTTATCGAACTCAGGGAGGAAGTGGTCAAAGGTATTCCCTATCAAGCAACCTTGCAATCAAGATACAAGAAGTCTCTTGTGTCCCCAACACACCCAATACACTTTTCAGGTGTATAGGTGCACTAGTTCGGCGAAGAGATAGTAAAATACAAGTGGTATGGATAATTATAAGTGGTAACGGTGATAGAAAATAGCTTGTTGGCGTGGAAAAGACTAAAGGCAAACTGAAATAAAGATGGAAGCAAGCAAACATGTAACAGATGGTAGGGTGATGACCCACAAGTATAGGGGTGTATCGCAGTATTTTCGATAAGTAAGAGTGTCAAACCCAACGAGGAGCACAAGGTGCTGGCTAGTCGTATGGATCAGGAATTCTCTGCAAATACTTAGAAAACGAATTTTTAGGGGTTTTTGATAAAGCAAGTAAACAAAGTACGAGTAAATAAAAGACAGTAGGAATAAATGCAGCAAGTGGCCCAATCCTTTATGCAGCAACGGACAAGCCGGTTGTATTACTTAAGATGACCAAATGTTCTCGAGGACACATGGGAAGACTGTCAAGTGCTTTCGCTTCATATAGTCGATTAATCTTCTTTAGCTTGCTAAGTGTTGTGTGGGTGAACCTGTGCTAATGTACTGCCCCATCCAAGACTAATACATACTTGTGATTAAACCCCTTGTAAACATCCGTAAGTACAAGAAAGGAATTAAGGTAGAAACCTAACCACAGCTTTAAACTCTAAGACACTTACGTCCCTTGTGCAATGGTTTCCTAACGGGGGTTCAGGTTTCTGTCACTCTGGCAACCCCTACGATTAGTAGCCAAATACACAATGCCTTCCCCTAGGCCATATAGGTGAAGTGTCATGTAGTCGACGTTCACATGACACCACTAGAAGAATTACACCACAACTTAAATAACAATCTATTGAATCTTTCTCAACGCAACTCCACTACTAACAACAAGACTTCTCCCATGTCCTCAAGAACAAAACGAACTACTCACAAGACATCATATGGATAATGATCAAAGATGGAATAATGATGTATAACAATCTGAACATAGACAATAATTCAATGGTTCACTCAATAGCATCAACTACAAGGAGTAATCAACACCGGGAAAGTTTCCCCTATGAACTATGCAAGATTCAACTCAATTGTTACAGCAATATGGAGATGGTGATGAGGGTGCTGATGGTGATGATGATGATGATCCCGATGAAGTCCAACTTGATGGTGGTGTTGATGGCGACGATCTCCCCTCTCCGGGAAGGAATTCCCCCGGCAGAAATCTGTCTGCCGGAGAGATCTTTCTCTCTCGATGTTTTCCGCCCCGCAGAGGCGGCGGAATCTTTCTGTGGTCGCTCCCCGAGTCTTAGGGTTTCAGGAGGATGATATACGCTAGAGGAGAGAGAGGCTGGAGTGGGCCAGGGTGGCCACACCACCTCCAGGCGCGGCCTAGGCCTGCCTGCGCCATGGGGTGGTGTGGGCACCCTGTGGCCCACCTCCACTCCATCTTCTGGCATCCTTAGTCTTCTGGAAAAATAGGATTTTCCGTATATTTTCCCGGATTTTCTGATCTTCGTGAATGTTGCCTCCAAACAACACCTTTTCAATCAGAATCCTGACTGCAGCGGTCCATGCTCCAAAAGTCATCAACCATGCAAAAATAGATGAAATAACATAAGTATCAGCTCTCAATACGAAATATATCAATGAATAATAGTGAATTAAGACATAGAATAGTGATGCAAAATGGACGTATCAACTCCCCCCAAGCTTAGACTTTGCTTGTCCCCAAGCGAAACTGAGCTCAATAAACTGGCCTCAGGTTTATGGAGTGAAGAGTCGATAAAAGAATACGGACAAGAAGCATCACATTCATCAAATACATAGATCATAATATAAGACAACTCACTATTATATAACTCAACTTGCAATAAGTAAAGGAAACACAATAAAGATACATAAAGTGAATCAGAATTGGTAATGGCAAACTTAGCTCTTGGTCGAAGAATAGTTGATAATTTGCTGGAGTTCACAAATAACTGGTTTTCAATGAAAGCTTTCAAAGTAGTAAACATCAAGATAAGAGCAATGTGCAAAACAAGGAACATAAGAGACATGATTGAATAAATCATCATATGAATGAATGAAACACATCAACTCCAAAATACTTGCTGAGATAGAGAGGAATAGGTTTACTGACTCAACTACAAGGTAAAAGAAAGGCCCTTCGAAGAGGGAAGCAGGGATTGCAAGTCTCATAAAGAGCTCCCAAAAATTATGATACTTACTAGCTTTCAGCTCTTATTGCCCCTATCATAGGCATCTTTAGGTGATTAAGGTTAAAGTGATCAAAAATGAGGATATGCATTGACAAGTTGTAAGTTGAGAATCTCATGTCCCTTGAATACGAGGGCCGCTCCTCATGCTACTCAAGTTTAGTCACCGGTAAGTTCTTGTCATCGTAAGCATATGTGTATCATTGAGAACCGCCAATGGGGTACCCTTTGCCCGATGATACGGAAGAATCCCCATATCAAAATGACAAGGCAAGCAGACAACAAGTATCTCAGCAATCTTCTTATTTACCATCGGACTATGGTGCTTTTTTCTCTCTTTCCTCTTTTCATAATATCTCTACTTTTTTTTTATTTTTTCTCAATCTCTATCTCTTTTTTTATAAGAAGAATGCTTCATAGATACTCGTTATGGTTACGCTGCAGGTTTCCACCATGTCAGCCTGGATTAGACTAGCAGCCCAGGCATTTCTCTAACACATATGCATAACTCCATGGACTTACAAGCTCCCCTTTCATTTCACACCGACATAGACAAAAGAACATGATATCAACTTGGTACAAACTACCAGTGCAATGTTGAAAGCGTTCCCCATGATAGCATGGTTCTGCTAATTAACAACTTACAAAGCGCAAGCATATACGCAACATAGGTGAGCACAATGGTTCAAGTTTATTAAATGTAAGAAAGTAAAGTGTGCCATCAAGTTCGTGAGAGATTTAATCACTAATTTTCACATAACAAGTTTAATTTGGGAGGTAGATAAAACAAGAATTTACTTGGAATAGCAATAGTGCTACTAGGTAGGTATGGTGGACACAAATGGCATGGGTTTTGGTTTAAAGGAGGTGGATGCACGAGAAGAATACCCTCTCAGTACAGGTTTTTGGCTAGCAAGGCTGGGTAGCAAGTACAAGAGTTGAAGGAAACAACCAAACATACAAATGATAAAGATAAACATGCAATCTTCCTTGGAAGCACAAAAGATCTTAACTAGAGAATACTAGACTTATGAGCAAATCAAGAAAGAAAGATGATGACATTATTTTTCTTTAGAGTACTTCTATCTTTTTCTTTTCAACTCTCAAAAAGGTGTTGCTACTGACCGAGCCAGGTTTGCCAAAACCAACTAAATTAACTCAATGTTCCCAAAGTGACACCAATACTAACAACAAGATCAATCATATAACCACGAATTGAAAACTAAAAGAACCTATGCAAAAGAGTGAAGGATATAACTTCTCATTAATATTCCATAACGGCAACTCACACCAAGGGATACATATCTAACGAGAGAGGGGACACTTCATAATGCAAACCATACTACATAATAACTCCTTTATTAATGATATGACTCTACTAAAAAGGTAAAAAGATAGAAGATAGTGATATGATACCGCGGCACTCCCCCAAGCTTGGAACAAACCAAGGGGATGCCAAACCTGATGACGAATTACTCCTTAGGTGGTGGTATCCTCTCGATGAGCTCTCTAATACTTTTCCCAAAGTCCTCAATCTCGAAGGTGAGAGTACGAATCAATTCCGAGTTGTGCTCAATACGGCTCGTGATCATTTCAGTTTGTGGATCCCAGCTCCCGTGATTCTTTTTCCGTTCTTCCTCCTTCAAGTCTTGTTTTCCTGCTAAGCTTTCAAAGAGTATGTCCTGACAGAAATAGATCGAAACAAAAACACGACGAAAACACGATATACGAACCTCGGGGGTCCGGGGGGTTATATATTACGAAGTTTCATAGCAAAAGGAAGGTACTGGGTGAAAACGAGTCAGAGGCGGAGTCCTGGGTGGCCTCACCACCTAGTGGTGCGGCCAGGGGTGGGCCCGCGCCACAGGGTCGTGTGGGCTACCCCGGCTCCGGTTCCGTCCCTTTTTCGCTTCGCAGCTTTCCTTATTGACTGAAAACTGCAAAAATATACTTGGATTGTATTTTCGCGGAACTTTTCTTACCAGAATTGTTACCTAGTTGGAAACAGACTCTGCAGGTCTCTGAATTTGGTATTTAGTGGATTCTTTTGGAGTCATTACTTTGAATAACATCAATATTTTCATCTTCATACACTTATTACTTGAGTCATAAAAACCCTTCTCTTCCTTATTACACCATTATCTCCACTTCCTGGAAATTTCTTTCACACAAAACTTCACACAGTTCTCATTAGCAACATTAGTATAAGTGAAGTGATAAAACCTTTTGAGTCCAACTTCAACTGAAAACCATCAAAAAAAAATCTACTGTAGCAATTCCTTCCGAAAGCCAAAAAAATTCAAAAAAGAAATCGAATAAAGAAGCAAATGCAAGATTGGCAAAATCTGTCAAAACAGACCAGCAGGTAAAGATCAATTTTTTATAAAATCTTCTGTTGCTCAAATCAAAAAGTGCAAAACTAAAGAAAGTTAAATAACAACCTGGGTCCGAAGCATAAAAAATTTCAGCTCAATCCGATGTACAGAGATCTCTCACAAATATTTACGGTGAAGCACAAAAATCTGTTTCGGGACAGCAACTTCCCCAAATCTTATTTCTCTCTCATTAGAGGTTGATCTTGACACAAAAACCAAACAAAACGGATAAGGAGTGGTTATTAACGAAGTAATAACTTCCAAGACTCAAAGAAACAAAAGCAAACTGAAAGCAAAAACAAACTGGGTTGTCTCCCATAAAGCTCTTTCTTTATAGCCATTAAGATGGGCATGATAATTTTGAAGAAGCTCTCATAGGAATATGAATTGAAGTGAAAGAGAGCGCTAAGAAGCAAAAACACACACACATTTAAGTCTAACGCACTTCCTATGCAAGGGGATTTTGTAAACAAACAAGTTATTGAAACCAAAGGCAACTTGCATAAGAAGGCAAAAGAAGTGCAACATAAAAACTTTCAGCATAAAACGAGGAAACTTGATATTATTGAGATACATAAGAACACTTTTCCCTCTCTCATAGTAACTTTCAGTATCATGCATAAAATTAACAATATAGCTATCACAAGGACCATCATAGCAATGATCACTTATTCTAACAGAAAACACATGAATACTAGATCTCATAACACTACTACGTGAAACAATATTAGAGGTATCCTTACAAAGGATAGTGTGTCCCTCTTCCTCATACTTAGTGACAAAGTCTTTCACATTTGCTATTATAGGTTCATCAACCATTTGTTTATCAGTTTGAACAGCTTTATTCATACTTTCATTAACCATACTAGCTATCATAGAATGCTCCTTTACCTTAAATCGAAAAGGCATTTTCTCAATATAAGGTTTAGGTAAAACATGATTAGGAGTATAAACTTCAGTATTTCTTGCAGGAACACTTTTAGCAACATCTTTATAAGGTTCATGATACTTATTCCACTTCTTTTTAGGCACTTCAATGTAGGAAGCAAAAGCCTTAAAATAAGAAGCAATAGCTTGAGAGTCTAGACCATAAGCATTTTTAATATTTTGAAAGTCATCAGTTCCCATAAAAGATTCAATGCATTCATAATCATAATTTATACCTGAGTTTCTACCTTTGTCATTCTCCCAAGCTTCAGCATTGTCTTGAATACGGTCTAGAAGGTCCCATTTAGCTTCTTCTTCCATGTGAGTGAATGATCCAGCACAAGAAGCATCCAATAAATCTTTATCATGTAGAGGGAGACTTGCATAAAAGTTGTTGATAATAATATTGTTGGGGAGCTCATGAATGGGACATTTGAGCATTAGTAACTTCAATATCCCCCAAGCTTGAGCTGTACTCTCTCCATCAAGAGGCCAAAAGTTGTATATTTGATTCCGATCCTTATGAATCTCACTAGGAGGATAAAACTTTGAATAAAAGAGAGGCACTATTTCCTCCCATTCCAGAGCTTGACCATTCTTCGGCAGCTTATACCATTCCTCAGCTCTTCCTTTCAGCGACAATGAGAATAACTTCTTCTTAACTTGATCTGTAGTAATACCTACACAATTGAACAACCCGCATAATTCGTGCATAAAGAGTAAATGATCACCGGGATGGACAGTTCCATCCCCAACATAGTAGTTATCCATAACACGATCAATAATTCTTGTAGGTATTTTGAAAACATCTTTCTCAGTAGGTGGTGGCTTATCTACTACCTTAGCAGTGGTAGTATCATTACCAAATAAGAAACTCAGCGAATTATCCATAACGAAAATAAAGCAACTAGCAGAAGTAAATAGTACTCACAGTAGAAGTTTCCTTTACCAGTTCCACTCTCCAATAACGCTTCACTCCCTGGCAACGGCGCCCGAAAATAGTCTTGATGACCCACAAGTATAGGGGGTGTATCGTAGTACTTTCGATAAGTAATAGTGTCGAACCCAACGAGCAGTAGAAGGTGCTGGCTAGTGGTATGGATCAGGAATTCTCTGCAAATACTTAGCAAACGGATTTTTAGGGGTTTTTGATAAAGCAAGTAAACAAAGTACGAGTAAATAAAAGACAGTAGGAATAAATGCAGCAAGTGGCCCAATCCTTTATGCAGAAAAGGACAAGCCGGTTGAATTACTTAAGATGACCAAACGTTCTCGAGGACACATGGGAAGACTGTCAAGTGCTTTCGCTTCATATAGTCGATTAATCTTCTTTAGCTTGCTAAGTGTTGTGTGGGTGAACCTATGCTAATGTACCGCCCCATCCAAGACTAATACATACTTGTGATTAAACCCCTTGCAAACATCCGTAAGTACAAGAAAGTAATTAAGGTAGAAACCTAACCACAGCTTTAAACTCTAAGACCCTTACGTCCCTTGTGCAATGGTTTCCTAACGGGGGTTCAGGTTTCTGTCACCCTGGCAACCCCTACGATTAGTAGCCAAATACACAATGCATTCCCCTAGGCCCATATAGGTGAAGTGTCATGTAGTCAACGTTCACATGACACCACTAGAAGAAGTACACCACAACTTAAATAACAATCTATTGAATCTTTCTCAATGCAACTCCACTACTAACAACAAGACTTCTCCCATGTCCTCAAGAACAAAACGAACAACTCACAAGACATCCTATGGATCATGATCAGAGATGGAATAATGATGTATAACAATCTGAACATAGACAATAATTCAATGGTTCACTCAATAGCATCAACTACAAGGAGTAATCAACACCGGGAAAGTTTCCCCTATGAACTATGCAAGATTCAACTCAATTGTTACAGCAATATGGAGATGGTGATGAGGGTGCTGATGGTGATGATGGTGGTGATGATGATGATCCCGATGAAGTCCAGCTTGATGGTGGTGTTGATGGCGACGATCTCCCCTCTCCGGGAAGGAATTCCCCCGGCAGAAATCTGTCTGCCGGAGAGATCTTTCTCTCTCGGTGTTTTCCGCCCCGCAGAGGCGACGAAATCTTTCTGTGGTCGCTCCCCGAGTGTTAGGGTTTTGGGAGGATGATATACGCCAGAGGAGAGAGGCTGGAGTGGGCTAGGGTGGGCACACCACCTCCAGGCGCGGCCTAGGCCTGCCCGCGCCATGGGTGGTGTGGGCCCCCTGTGGCCCACCTCCACTCCATCTTCTGGCATCCTTAGTCTTCTGGAAAAATAGGATTTTTCGTATATTTTCCCGGATTTTCTGATCTTCGCGAATTTTGCCTCCAAACAGCACATTTTCCATCAGAATCCTGACTGTAGCGGTCCATGCTCCAAAAGTCATCAACCATGCAAAAATAGATGAAATAACATAAGTATCACCTCTCAATACGAAATATATCAATGAATAATAGTGAATTAAGACATAGAATAGTGATGCAAAATGGACGTATCATAGGGCTATAACAGCACACCTCAAAGTAAGCCTTTCCCATCTAGATAACCCCACACTGTCACCTTGAGCACTAGATGGTTCCAACAAACACCACAATTTCATAAAGACATCCAACTCCATATATAACTCATAATAAGTACTTGTAAACTCTAGCCTAAGTGCCACCATGGTGTGCACGCTGTCACTTTCACACACATGTGGAGATCAGAGATCTATTAAAGCACTTGAGTAGCACGGTAGATCTATAGATTACAAGCTCATGATCACAATATGATCATGCATAGATAGAGATATGAACACATAGCTACCGGTAGAATCCTTAGCCTCGAGAGAGAACTACTCCCGCATCATCATGGGAATCAGCAATGGTTGGAGATGGTGGTGGAGATCGATCGAGATGGCTCCGGGGGCAATTCCCTGTCCCGGCAAGGTGCCGGAACAGAGACTTTTTGTTCCCCGAATCTCCCCTTCAGTGGCGGCGGTGCTGCGGAACTTTTCGTGGATTTCTGATTGACCATCTAGGGTTTTTGTATCGGGAGGCGCTTATAGGCGAAGGAGGCAAGGTCGGTGGCTAGCCAGGGGCCCACCATGCCCTGGCGCGGTCTGGACTGGCCCGTGCCAAGGGGGTGTGGCCACCCTGTGGCCCCTCTTCGACTCTCCTTCTGGCTCCGTGAGTCTTCCGGGAAAATAGTAACTTTGGCTTTTGTCTCGTCCAATTCCGAGAATATTCATTTTCTGACTTCCTGGAACCAAAAACAGTAGAAAACAGGCAACTGGCACTGTGGCATCTTGTTAATAGGTTAGTCCAAGAAATCATATGAAAAGTACTCCAAAGTTGGAACAAAACAAAAGAAAGTAGATAAAACCAAGCATGGAACATCAAAAATTATAGATACATTTGCAATGTATCAACATCCCCAAGCTTAACTCCTGCTCGTCCTCGAGTAGGTAAGTGATAAAAAGAAAGAATAATTTTTTAGGTGACATGCACCATCATAAACTTGATCAAAGTATTTGTAAAACATTCAAAGCTAGGATCATTGTACTTCAATCATAACATGAAAGACAAAGTTCTAGAAATAAGACAAAGAAACTATGTTGCATCATGAAAAGGCACAAACAAAAGATTCATGAATAACAATACTTTGCAAGACGTTTGTTGTTTCACATAAAGAAAACATAGCATAATAGTATTCAGCTTGTCCCTCATAGAGTAGCAAATATAAATGCACAGGATACCTTCAAAGTTCATAAGAGTGACTAGATACAAATAGTTTAAAACAAGCAATATCAAGGTATGCATCAATCAACTAGTCTTGGGACAATGCACATATAACTAAGAATGGCCACTATGCTCTCAAAGTAGGTGCATAAAGATAGAAGGTGGATACTCAATATAATGGTGGAAGAAAGGCCTTTATAAAAGGAAGTAGGGATTCAAGTCTCATAAAGAGCTTCCAAAAATTATGGTACTTATAGCTTTAAGCTCTCATTGCCCCTATCATAAGCATCTTGAAGTGATTAAGGTTAAAGTGAACAAACTATGGTGTACATGCTTGACGAAGTATAAGTTAGAAATCTCATGTCCCTTGTATACGAGGCCGCTCCTCATGCTACTCAAGTTTAGTCACCGGTAAGTTATTGTCATTGTAAGTATATGTGTATCATAGAGAACCGCCAACGGGTACCCCTTGCCCGATGATACGGAAGAATCCCCATATCAAAATGACAAGGCAAGCAAACAACAAGCATCTCCGCAATCTTCTTATTTACCATGGGAATATGGTGCTTTTTCTCTCTTTCCTCTTTTCATAATCTCATTTTTTTCTCTTTTCTCTTTTTTTCTCAATATAGGACTCTTTTTTTATAAGAAGAATGCTTCATAGACATCTCATTATGGTTACGCTGCAGGTTTCCACCATGTCAGCATGGATTAGACCAGCGGCCCAGGCATTTCTCTAACACATATACATAACTCCATGGACTTACAAGCTCCCCTTTCATTTCACACCGATGACATCCATATACAAAAGAGCATGATATCAACTAGGTACAAGTACCAAGTGCAATGTTGAAACCGTTCCCCATGAAAGCATGGTTCTGCTAATTCCCAACAAATAAGTGCAAGCATATACAACATAGACGACACAATGGTTCAAGTTTTCTCATAACAAGTTTAATTTGGAAGGTAAACAAAAGCATGAATATACTTGGAATAGCATAAGCTAGTAGGTAGGTATGGTGGACTCTTTGGAATAACTTGGTTTAGGGAGTTGGATGCATGAGTGGACCTCATACTTTGTTATGGAGGCTAGCAAAAAACTGGGAGCGACAAACTAAGAGAGCAATAATGGCCATAATCATGTAGAGCGACAAAACATCATTAATCAAAGCATAAAGTGATACTACAAGTTGAAAACTAAAGGATCATAAAGGCTATGGTGACTTGAGATAGTCATAACATGGTGTGAGCATGTGCCAAGTCAACCCAAATAAAGCATCAAAGGAGAATACCATTATAATGTGCTTTAATATGCTAAAACAACGCATGATTCATCCAAGGCACATTAAGCAATCTCAATTGTTTATAACAAGTCGTGATACAGAAAATGAAACTAAGCATAAAGCCAAAACAATATCAAGCATGGCATGACAAAGCATAGGCCACAGTCAAAAACAAGCTCTTTTTACCACATAAGTATGAACTTTCCTACTCTTTTCCAAACCAAACAAAACTATTTGCAAACCAATGCATGAAAGAGGGGGTCCAACCAATTCATTCAGAGAACTAAGCAAACAAAATAAAACGAAAAACCAAAACAAAAACAAAAAAGAAGACGCTCCAAGAACAACACAACTGTGCATGAAACAATAAAAATGAGCGTTTGGAAGAAACCTGGGATTTTTATTGATGAAGAAGGGGATGCCTTGGGCATCCCCAAGCTTTGACACTTGTACTTCTTAGATATTTCTTGGGGTGACACGCGTGGCACCTCCAAGATTGATCTTTAGTCCATCATTCATCTCATTACTCATTCCTTCCATACACCTGAAATTTTTCCTTCATACAAAAGTTCACACAATCTTTATTAGCAACATTAGTGCACTCAAGATAATAAGTCTTTAGGTTCAGTTATAATACCAATAAAACTTCCATTAAAACACTAGCTACTGTAGCATTTCCCTCAAAAAGCTCAATTCCCCAAAAGAACTCAAAAAGGAACCAACAAGAAGCATATGCAGAAAATAGGAGAAATCTGTCAAAACAGATCAGCAGGTAAAGACGAATTTTTCGAAGACCTTCTGTTTCTCAAATCAAAAAGTTTTGAACTAAGAAAAGTTAGATAACAACCTGGGTCAGAAGCACAAAAATTCATGCCTCAAAAGGGCTTACAGAGATTTTACACGAATTTTTACATTGAAGCACAGAAATCTGTTTCGGGACAGCAACTTTCCCAATCATTACTTCTCTCTCATTAGAGGTTACTCTTGGAACAAAAAGCAAATAAAAAGGATAAGGAGAGGTTATTACAGAGGTAATAACTTCCAAGACTCATCTAAAACTTTTGGGTTATCTCCCAATAAGTACTTTTCTTTAACGCCTTTAAGTTAGGCTTGATAGTTTGAGAAGATGCTCACATAAGAAATATGAATTGAAGTAAAAGAGAGCATCAAGAAGCAAATTCAAAGCACATTTAAGTCTAACCCACTTCCTATGCATAGGAATCTTGTAAAGAAACAAGCCATGAAAGCACAAAGTAACAAGCATAGTAAAGCAAAACAAGTGCAATTTGAAGAGTAAAATTAACAAGAATAAAATTAACAATATAACTATCACTTAAAACATTCTTATCATGAGCCACATGCATATAATAATTATTACTCTCCACATAAGCATAGTCATTCTTATTAATTTTAGTGGGAGCAAATTCAACAAAATAGCTATCATTATTATTCTCATCACCATAATCATCAAATATAGAGGGCATATTGTAATCATAATTAATTTTCTCCTCAATAGTAGGTGGACTGAAAATATCATATTCATCATTGTAATCATCATATATTGGAGGTTTGGTATCATCATAAGCAATAGAATAGCTATCTTCCAAAGCTGGGGAACTAAAAAGATCATTTTCATAAAAACTAGCTTCCCCAAGCTTAGACTTTTCCATAACATTAGCAATAATGGTGTTCAAAAAAAATTCATACTAATAATATTGCTATTAGCATGCAAATAAAGTTCCATAGGTTTTTTAATTTCCTCTTCAAACACTTCATGTACTAACTCAAGAGAAATACTATAAAGCTCTCTAATTTTTTTGTTGTTTTCCATTAATCCTAACTAGTGAAAAGAAGAAACAAAAAGACAAAATTGCAGAATCTAAAGGAAATAACTTCGAGCACTCACACCGGAGGATGTGAGTACCTTTTACCTTACCTCCCCGGCAACGGGGCCAGAAAATAGGCGTTTTCCATGGGAGGTTCTTCTTCTTTAATCCTCTGGTGTGAATACCTTTTACCTTACCTCCCCGGCAACGGCGCCAGAAAATAGCTTGATGTCTACGCACTTCTATTCTTGTAGACAGTTGTTGGGCCTCCAAGTGCAGAGGTTTGTAGAACAACAACAAGTTTTCCCTTAAGTGGATCACCCAAGTTTTATCGAACTCAGAGAGGAAGTGGTCAAAGGTATTCCCTCTCAAGCAACCTTGCAATCAAGATATAAGAAGTCTCTTGTGTCCCCAACACACCCAATATACTTGTCAGGTGTATAGGTGCACTAGTTCGGTGAAGACATAGTAAAATACAAGTGGTATGGATAATTATAAGTAGTAATGGTGATAGAAAATAGCTTGTTGGCGAGGTAAAGACTAAAGGCAAACTGAAATAAAGATGGAAGCAAGCAAACATGTAACAGATCTAGTAGCAAACGGTGTTTCAATGCTTAGAAACAAGTCCTAGGGATCATACTTTCACTAGTGAACACTCTCATATAAATATCTTCTCTTTATGATACTACTCCTAACTACTCTCCGGTTGAACACTCTAATCCATGGTAGGGCTATAACAGCACACCTCAAAGTAAGCCTTTCCCATCTAGATAACCCCACACTGTCACCTTGAGCACTAGATGGTTCCAACAAACACCACAATTTCATAAAGACATCCAACTCAAAATATAACTCATAATAAGTATTTGTAAACTCTAGCCTAAGTGCCACCATGGTGTGCACGCTGTCACTTTCACACACATGGGGAGAGCAGAGATCTATTAAAGCACTTGAGTAGCAAGGTAGATCTATAGATTACAAGCTCATGATCACAATATGATCATGCATAGATAGAGAGATGAACACATAGCTACCGGTAGAACCCTTAGCCTCGAGAGAGAACTACTCCCTCATCATCATGGGAATCAGCAATGGTGATGGAGATGGTGGTGGAGATCGATGGAGATGGCTCCGGGGGCAATTCCTCGTCCCGGCAGGGTGCGGGAACAGACTTTCTGTCCCCCGAATCTCCCCTTTGGTAGCGGTAGCACTACGGAACATTTTGATTTCTGATTGACCATCTAGGGTTTTGGTATCGGGAGGCTCTTATAGGCGAAGGAGGCAAGGTCGGTGGCCAGCCAGGGGGCCCACACCATGCCCTGGTGCGGCTTGGGCTGGCCCGCGCCAAGGGGGGTGTGGCCACCCTGTGGCCCCTCTCCGACTCTCCTTCTGGCTCCGTGAGTCTTCTGGGAAAATAGTAACTTTGGTTTTTGTCCCGTCCAATTCCGAGAATATTCATTTTCTGACTTCCTGGAACCAAAAACAGCAGAAAACAGGCAACTGGCACAGTGGCATCTTGTTAATAGGTTAGTCCAAGAAATCATATGAAAAGTATTCCAAAGTTGGAAGAAAACACAAGAAAGTAGATAAAACCAAGCATGGAACATAAAAATTATAGATATATTTGCAATGTATCAGCGCCCGCTATCGTGGATGCTAGTTCGGTGTCTTCCTCCTGACTCGTCGTCGGAGTCTTGGTTGGGGTCCTCCTCCGTGTAGCGCTTGGCGATCTCGATGAGGTCGGGGATGTTGTCAAGCGTCCGGTAGACCCTCTTGATCTTAGCGACCAGGGGTTCATGCCGGCACGCATTCTTGAAGCAATGTATCGCCGTATCTGGGTGGATGCCGGAGGCGTTGATCCACAGTTCTTGCCATCTTTGAATCCAGTGGCGAGTCGACTCCCGTTGTCCCTGGATGCATCACTCCAGGTCTTCTATGGTGGTGGCACGGGTGTAGGAGCCCTCGAAGTGCCTGATGAAGGTGTCCCACATTTCTTCCTAGGAATCGATGTTGTCGGTAGGGAGGGTGTTGATCCATTGCCGAGGCTCACCCTCCATCATCAGGGGAGGTAGCGAGCGGCGAGCAGGTCGGTGTGGCCTGCGATTCCCATTGCCATGAGGTATGTGTCTAGCCAGACAGCTGGATCGTACGTCGGATCATACTTTTTTTATCTCCTTGGGAGCCTTGAAGTTGGCGGGGTATTTTTCCTCGTGGATCATGGGCCTGAAGCATTGCGGTCCGACTCGACTGAGCGAGCCTCTTGGTTCCGGGTCGCCGCGGTTGGTGAGGGTGTGCCTCAAGACGTTAGGCTGGCGCTCCCGCCACGCCTGGTTGTTGATGATGTTCGTTCAAGCATCAATGGGCTGCCTGTTGGCAGCGACCGTGTTATTCGCCGGTCGCGGCTCGTTGGTGGACAGCGCGGGGTTGGCGGCCCGTGGCTAGTTCGCCAGGGGCTGCAGTGGAGGGCAGGTCAATGCGCTGGCGATAGTGGGGTGACCGCTTGATGCCACTCTGCTTGCTGAGGAACGAGAATACATCCGCCCCCGCGGGTCGACTCCCGCAGCTTGTTGCTCGACGGCCCTGGCGAGTAGGGCCTTGGCGTACTGGATCTGCAGCGCGTCGTCGCATTGGACGTCGAGGTTAGCGATTGTGGCGTCGGCCGCGACGACATTGTCCATCGGGGTGGAGTAGAGTGGTATTCCGTTGGCGCCGCGGGCTTGAGGCGAGATGATGATCCGCAGTTTGTCCGGCGGGGGTGCGCGGCCAATGGGTGGTGGAGGGGCTCCGGTCGCCGGTGCGCCGGGTGGTGGTCTCGCGGGGTTTCTTCCGCCTGGCGGCGCGTTCTCGCAGTATTCGCTCTCAGCCGCGCGTGCAGGTTCGCTTTCATTGTTGAAGTTCAGGCCACGGCCCTGGACGTTGGAGTTCAGGCGGGTCCTGATGCGGCGCTGATGATAGAGCGATAGCTCCCGCGCTGTTTCCCGCTCGAGGCGGTATTTCTCGCGCTTGGCGAGTTCATTGTGTTGTGCCTCCGCGAGTCGCAGGCGGGCTTCCTCCACCTCTGAGGCCGTCGCGGTCGGCAGGATCGGCATGGAGAATGGATCTGGCGGGGCGATCGTGCTGCGCGCCATGTAGATCGCGTTAAAGCGATTGGATCTGGTGCGGAAGTCTTCAGGCAACTCCGAGCCGGAGTCAGAATCGAAGATCCCGAGGATGGAAGGGTCCTCGAAATCCTCCAGGTTGGAGACTTGCGTGATGGAGTCCTCTCGTGACGCCGCGGTGATAGATCCGTCGACCGAGGCAGGGGTCGCAGAGTCGGCGTCGTCGTTTAGGGCCTCGTCGTTCTTGGCGGCGTTGGTCTCGGCCGCGTCGTTGGCGGCCGAGTCGTACTCGGTGATGAGGCTCCTGATGCAGCGGACCTTCTCCTCTGAGAGCAGATCGCGGTGCGGCGACGATCCGCCGATGATCACCGTTGCAGCTGGGTCGACCGTGCCGGTGAAGCTGACGAAGAGGTTGATGGAGCCGACTGGCATCAACCCGCCGTGAGTGACCGGACGTGACGCCGGGATGTAGCTGATGGGCAGGATCTGTAAGATCCCACCGATGGCGATCATGTGGCCAGTCGCGAGCGCCCGGTCGATCGGCGAATAAGGTCTTGCCGCAGAACTTAGACCAATCCTGTTATGCCCCACGGTGGGCGCCACTGTCGTGGAAATGGCCACGGCAGTCGCTGCTACTTGCAGCGATTGATTGTAACGTGAGGAAGAGCTGGTGGCCATCTGCGGTGCGAGATGGGGGCGGATGCACATGGTTTACCCAGGTTCGGCCCCCTGGAGGGTAAAGACCTACTCTTGCTAGATTGGATTAATGGAGAGCGAGTTACAAGGGTGGTGAGCTCGGCGTCTAAGCAACGAGTCGCTTGAGGGGGTGTATGAAGGAACGTATGTCCTAAGGATACCCTAGGAAGGTTTATATAGGATTACCTCGCTAGGGTTTACAAGTTACAACCGAGCAAGATATGGACTCAGAGGCTTTTGACCTAATCCGACTGGGCTTCAAGTACGCCTCTAGGCCTTCAGTCTCCAGTCGCCAGGCCTTTCCTTCAGTCGCACTCCAGTTGCCATCCTTCAGGCCCAGTCGCAGGCCCTTCGGCCCAATCGGAACGTCCTGCTGGGCATACCCCCTCCGACATATCCCATCAAACAGACATGCAATGACACTGGTGGATCCTTACGTGGTCTATTTAGAGGAACAGAGATGCAATGACACTAGGTGTAGTTCATGAAAAGAACAGACATGCAATGACACTCGTGGATCCATGTGTGGTTCATTAGAAGAACACACATCCAATCACATTGGGTGGATCCATGTGTGGTTTGTTTAGAAGAACACACATGCAATGGCTCTAGCTGTGGTTCATGAAAAGAACACACATGCAATGACACTGGTGGATCCATTTGTGGTTCATGAAAAGAACACACATGCAATAACACTGGTGGATCCATCTATGGTTCATGAAAAGAACTAACACGCAATGACACTGGGTGTGGTTCATGAAAAGAACAGACATGCAATGACACTGGTGGATCCGTGTGTGGTTCATGAGAAGAAGACACATCCAATCACATTTGGTGGATCCATGTGTGGTTTGTTTACAAGAACACACATGCAATGACTCTAGCTGTGGTTCATGAAAAGTACACACATGCAATGACACTAGTGGATCCATGTGAGGTTCATGAAAAGAACACACATGCAATAACACTGGTGGATCCATGTGTGGTTCATGAAAAGATCAGACATGCAATGACACTAGTGGATCCATGTGTGGTTTATGGAAGTAACAGACAAGGAATGACTCTAGTTGTGATTCATGAAAAGAATAGACATGCAATGACACTGGTGGATCCATGTGTGGTTAATGAGAAGAACACACATCCAATGACACTGGTGGATCCTTATGTGGTTCATGAAAAGAACAGACATGCAGTGACACCGGTGGATCCTTATGTGGTTTGTCTAGAGGAACACACATGTAATGACACTGGGTGTGGTTCATGAAAAGAACAGACATGCAATGATTTATGTGGGTTGTTTAGAAGAACACACATGCAATGACACTGGGTGTGGTTCATGAAAAAATAGACATGCAATGACACTGGGTGTGGTTCATGAAAAAACAGACATGCAATGACACCGGTGGATCCTTATGTGGTTTCTTTAGAAGAACACACATGCAATGATACTGGTGGATCCTTATGTGGTTTGTGAGAAGAACAAACATGCAATGACACTAGCTGTGGTTCATGAGAAGAACCGACATGCAATGCCTCTAGCTGTGGTTCCTGAAAAGAACACACGTGCAATGACACTGGTGGATCCATGTGCGGTTCATGAAAAGAACACACATGCAATGACTCTAGCTGTGGTTCATGAAAATAACACACATGCAATGACACTGGTGGATCCATGTGTGGTCTGTGAAAAGAATAGACATGCAATCACAGTGGGTGGATCCATGTGTGGTTTGTTTAGAAGAACACACATGCAATGACTCTAGCTGTGGTTCATCAAAACAACACACATGCAATGACACTAGTGGATCCATGTGTGGTTCATGAAAACAAAAGACATGCAATGATACTGGTGGATCCTTATGTGGTTTGTTTAGAGGAACAGACATGCAATGACACTAGGTGTGGTTCATGAAAAGAATAGACATGCAATGACACTGGTGGATCCATGTGTGGTTCATGAGAAGAACACAGATCCAATCACATTGGGTGGATCCATGTGTGGTTTCTTTAGAAGAACACACATGCAATGACTCCAGCTGTGGTTCATGAAAAGAACACACATGCAATGACACTAGTGGATCCATGTGTGGTTCATGAAAAGAACAGACATGCAATGACACTAGTGGATCCTTATGTAGTTTGTTTAGAGAAACAGACATGCAATAACACTTGGTGTGGTTCATGAAAAGAACAGACATGCAATGACACTGGCGGATCCATGTGTGGTTCATCAGAAGAACACACATCCAATCACATTGGGTGGATCCATGTGTGGTTTGTTTAGAAGAACACACATGCAATGGCTCTAGCTGTGGTTCATGAAAAGAACACACATGCAATGACACTGGTGGATTCATGTGTGGTTCATGAAAAGAACACACATGCAATAACACTGGTGGATCCATGTGTGGTTCATGAAAAGAACTGACATGCAATGACACTAGGTGTGGTTCATGAAAAGAACAGACATTCAATGACACTGGTGGATCCATGTGTGGTTTATGGAAGTAGCAGACTTGCAATGACTCTACCTGTGATTCATGAAAAGAACAAACATGCAATGACACTAGTGGGTCCATGAGTGGTTCATGAGAAGAACAGACATGCAATGACACTAGTGGATCCATGTGTGGTTTAAGAACCGCCAACGGGGTACCCCTTGCACATGATACAGGAGCTATCCCATAATCAAAATGACAAGGCAAGCAGACAATGAGCATCTCAACGATCTTTTTATTTTCTATTTTCATAGGTTTTTATTGAGGATGCTTCATAGACTACTCATTATGGTGATGCTACAAGTTTCCACCATGATTAGGCATGGCTTGGGCTAGCGGCCTAGGCGTTTCTCTAACACACATACAAACTCCATGATCTTACAAGTTCCACTTTTATTTCACACCGCCGGGATCCGTAAGCAAAAGAACATGATATCAACGGGGTACATAGTACAAGTGCAATGTTGAAAGCGTTCCCCATGATACATGGTTCTGCTAATTTCAACTTATAAAGCGCAAGCATATACGCAACAAAGAAGGACCCAGTGGTTCAAGTTTATTAGATGCAAAAAAGTAAGGTGTGCCATCAAGTTCGTGAGAGCTTTAATTACTAGTTTTCTCATAACAAGTTTAATTTTGAAGGTAAACAAAAGCATGAATATACTTGGAATAGAATAAGCTAGTACGTAGGTATGGTGGACTCTTCGGAATAACTTGGTTTTGGGAGTTGGATGCATGAGTGGAACTCATACTTGGTTGTGGAGGCTAGCAAAAGACTGGGAGCGACAAACTAAGAGAGCAATAATGGCCATAATCATGCAGAGCGACAAAACATCATTGATCAAAGCATAAAGTGATACTACAAGTTGAAAACTAAAGGATCATAAAGGCTATGATGACTTGGGATAGTCATAGCATGGTGTGAGCATGCGCCAAGTCAACCCAAATAAAGCATCAAAGGAGAATACCACTATACTATACTTTAATATGCTAAAACAACGCATGATTCATCCAAGGCACATTAAGCAATCTCAAATGTTTATAACAAGTCATGCTACAGCAAAGAATACTAAGCGTAAACTCAAAACAATATCAAGCATGGCATGACAAAGCATAGGCCACAGACAAAAACAAGCTCTTTTTACCACATAAGTATGAACTTTCCTACTCTTTTCCAAACCAAACCAAACTATTTGCAACCCAATGTAAGTAAGAGGGGGTCCAACCAATTTATTCAGGAAACTAAGAAAACTAAAGCAAATGAAAAACCAAAAAGAAAACAAAAAATAAGACGCTCCAAGAACAACACAACTGTGCATGAAACAATAAACATGAAGCGTTTGGAAGAAACCTGGGATTTTTATTGATGAAGAAGGCGATGCCTTGGGCATCCCCAAGCTTTGACGCTTTTACTTCTTGGATATTTCTTGGGGTGACACGCGTGGCATCCCCAATCTTGAGCTTTAGTCCATCCTTCATCTCATTACTCATTCCTTCCATACACCTAAAAAATTTCCTTCATACAAAACTTCACACAATCTTTATTAGCAACATTAGTGCACTCAAGATAATAAGTCTTTAGGTTCAGTTCTAATACCAATAAAACTTCCATTAAAACACAAGCTACTGTAGCACTTCCGTCAAAAAGCTCAATTCCTCAAAATAACTCAAAAAGGAACCAACAATAAGCAAATGCAGAAAATGGCAGAAATCTGTCAAAAACAGACCAGCAGGTAAAGACGATTTTTTTCGAAGACCTTCTGTTGCTCAAATCAAAATGTGTTGAACTAACGAAAGTTGGATAATAACCTAGGTCAGAAGCACAAAAATTCACGCCTCAAAAGGGCATACAGACATTTTACACGAATTTTTACAGTGAAGCACAGAAATCTGTTTCGGGACAGCAACTTTCCCAATCATTACTTCTCTCTCATTAGAGGTTACTCTTAGCACAAAAAGCAAATAAAAAGGATAAGGAGCAGTTATTACAGAAGTAATAACTTCCAAGACTCATCTAAAACTTTTGGATTATCTCCCAATAAGTACTTTTCTTTAACGCCTTTAAGTTAGGCATAAGAAGCAAGAAAAAGAATCAAGTGTTCTCAAATGAAGAAGCATTAAGACCAAATTTTGTTTTCATAGGAGAAGCAAAATAAATCTTCTCTCTCTTCTTAGGGAAGTGTTCTATACCTTTCTTGAGTGGGAGTTGATATTTAATGGTGCCTTCTTTCATATCAATAATGGCACCAACAGTTCTAAGAAAAGGTCTTCCCAAAGTAATAGGACAAGAAGCATTGCATTCAACATCCAAAACATACAAATCAACGGGTACATAGGCATTGTTAACCATAATAAGAACATTATTAAGACTCCCCATGAGTTTCTTTTTAGCATTATCATCAAGTGGGACATTCAAATAACAATCTTCAAGAGGAGGCAAATCAAGCATATCATAAATCCTTCTAGGCATAATAGAAACACTACTATCAAGATCACATAAAGCTTTGAAATCAAAGTTATTCACTTTCATATTAATGATGGGTTCCCAACCATCTTCTTGTTTTATAGGAATAGAAGCTTTTTGTTTCATCTTTTCTTCTTTAATCTTTATGAGAGCATTAGTAATGTGTTTTGTAAAGGCCATCTTCATAGCACTAGCATTAGGACTTTTAGCAAGCTTTTGTAGGAATTTAATAACTTCAGAGATGTTGCAACCATCAAGATCAAAATCAAATTTATCATCTAAAGTAGTAGAACTATTACTAGCCTCAACACTAGTGGTGGTAATAGTAGAAAAACTAATGTTTCTAGAAATTTCATCTTCTCTTTCCCACTTAGCATGTAATTCAGCTAATAGTCTAACATTTTCATCAATTCTTACTTGTATAGCATTAGTGGCTGCAAAGGGATTATCATTAGTTTCAGGTTTAGCAGCCATTTTATTAATCAATGAAGATTGAGCTTCAGACAAAGATGTTATATTTCTTTCAGCATTAGAGAGTTTTTCCTCAATAGTTTTATTGAAAGTTGTTTGCTTACTAATAAAGTCTTTGAGCATAACTTCAAGTTCAGAGGGTGCACTCCTATTATTGTTGTAAGAATTTCCATAAGCATTACCATTGTTGGGAGGATATGGCTTATAATTGTTGTTACCATAAGCATTGTTGCCAAAATTATTATTTCTTATGAAGTTCACATCAACTTGCTCTTCTTGAGCAACCAAAGAGGCTAAAGGAACATTATTTGGATCAATATGGGATTTCCCATTAACAAGCATAGACATAATAATATCAATCTTATCACTCAAGGAGGAAGTTTCCTCAATAGAATTTACCTTCCTACCTTGTGGATCTCTCTCAGTATGCCATTCAAAATAATTAAACATCATATTGTCCAGAAGTTTTGTTGTAGCACCCAAAGTGATGGTCATAAGGTACCTCCAGCAGCAGGGTCCAATAGGTTCCTTGCAGAATAGTTCAATCCTGCATAAAAAGTTTGGATGATCATCCAAGCAGTCAGTCCATGGGTGGGACAATTCTTTACCAAAGATTTCATTCTTTCCCAAGCTTGAGACACATGTTCATTATCAGATTGTTTAAACTTCATTATTTCACTTCTCATAGATATAATCTTAGCAGGAGGATAGTATTTTCCAATAAAAGCATCTTTGCACTTAGTCCAAGAATCAATACTTTTGCTAGTTAAGGAATTCAACCATTCTTTAGCTTTTCCTCTCAAAGAGAAAGGAAACAATTTCAGTTTAATAATATCACCATCTATATCCCTATGCTTTTGCATCTCACAAAGTTCAACAAAGTTATTTAGATGGGCAGCAACATCTTCATTACCAATACCAGAAAATTGTTCTCTCAAAACAAGATTGAGTAAAGCAGGTTTTATCTCAAAGAAAGTATCTTCAGGTACAGGTGGAGCAATAGGTGTGCTCATAAAATCATTGTTATTGGTGCTAGTGAAGTCACACAACTTAGTGTTTTCAAGAGTAGTCATTTTTTTGGGTTTTCAAATAAGAAAGCAAACTAGTAAAACTAATTTTTTGTGTGTTTTTGATAAAGAAACAAGAAAACTAAGCAAAAAGAAACTAAGCAAAACAAAAATAACAAAGTAAGGAGATTGGTTATGAGGGACTCCCCTTGTGAAGATGTCCTTGACTCCCCGGCAACGGCGCAAGAAAAATGCTTGATGGCTCAGTGTCGGCGCCAGAAAAATGCTAGTGCGATGTCGATGTAGAGCTCGTTGGGAACCCCAAGAGGAAGGTATGATGAGCACAGCAGCAAGTTTCCCTTAGTTATGAAACCAAGGTTTAATCAAACCAGTAGGAGCAAGGAAACACCCCAAAGGTGTTGCTAGCTAAGCCTTGGAAGGGCGCACTACCGGTGCTAGTAGCAACGCGGAGACCTGTACAACACAAGCACAGAACTTTGTCCCCAACTTGCGATGAGGTTGTCAATCTCACCGTGTTTTGCGAAAAACAAAGGATTAAACGTATCGAATGGAAAGAAGTAATACTTTGCAGAAAGTAAACACAAAGAAGTAAAAAGTTTGTAGGTTGTATGTAATGAAAGGACCGGGATCCATAGTTCACTAGAGGTGGCTCTCCTTAGGTAGATAACATGCTGGGTGAACAAATTACAGCGGGGCAATTGACAAACATCGAGAAAGCAATACATGCATATACTAATCATCGTGACTCCTTTGAGATTCGATTGAGCATTACAACATTATACATAGACCGCCATCCAACTGCATCTATGACTAATAATCTACCTTCAGGTTATCATCCGAACCCCCTCCAGTATTAAGTTGCAAGCAACAGATTATTGCTTTACGAACTGCGTGTAAAGTAAACAATACGATTGTTCTATGAACAAAGGATTGTTGTTTTCTCCCTAGTAGCAACAACACATCTAGTACCTTAGAGATTTCTGTCACTTCCCCAGATTACCTGAGGCATGAACCCACTATCGAGCATGAATACTAACTCTTGGAGTTTCTAGCATCTACTTGGCCAAGATAGCTACTAACAACAGAAAGCATGCAAGATCACAAATAATAAAGACATGATAGAATCAATAATCAATCTGAAATAGCATCTCAATATCCATCGGATCCCTGCAAACACAACATGTATAATTACAAATAGATGATCTTGATCATGAACGGAGCTCACAAGATCTAAACATGAAATCACAAAGGAGGAGAACCAGCCATCTAGATACTACGTGGATCCGTAGTCCAAGGATGAACTACTCACGGATCACACCGGAGGCTTGAATGGTGATGAAGAAGGCCACCAAGGTGAATTTCCCTCTCCAGCAGGGTGCCGGGAAGAGCTTCAGATCCTTCCCGATCAAGGTATGCAGATGACGGCGGCTACAGACTCTTTCATGGACTTTTGATCGGGCACTTAGGGTTTTTGTCCTGAGGGCATCTTATAGGCGGAAGGAGAGGCCGAGGGGGTGCCTGGGCTGGCCACACCACCCCCTGGCGCGGGTCAAGCCTGGCCGCGCGGCCAGGTGGTGTGGCCGCCCTCTAGCCCCTCTCTGTCTCGTATTCTGGCATCTGATGACTTCCAGAAAAATAGGCACTTTGGCTTTTGTCCCGCCCAATTCCGAGAATATTCATTTTCTGACTTTCCTCGAACCAAAGACAGGAAGCTAGCACTGTGGCTCTTGTTAATAGGTTAGTCTAAGAAATCATATGAAAAGTACTCCAAAGTGTGGACAAAACACAAGAAAGTGGATAAAAACAAGCATGGAACATCAAAAATTATAGATACATTTGCAATGTATTAGTAACAGACATGCATTGATTCTAGCTATGATTCATGAAAAGAACAGACATGCAATGACACTGGTGGATCCATGTGTGGTTCATGAGAAGAACACACATCCAATGACACTGGTGGATCCTTATGTGGTTCATGAAAAGAACACACATGCAGTGACACCGACGGATCCTTATGTGGTTTGTCTAGAGGAACACACATGCAATGACACTGGATTTGGTTCATGAAAAGAACAGACATGCAATGACTTATGTGGTTTGTTTAGAAGAACACACATGCAATGACACTGGGTGTGGTTCATGAAAAGAACAGACATTCAATGACACTAGTGGATCCTTATGTGATTTGTGAGAAGAACAGACATGCAATGATACTGTTTGTGGTTCATGAGAAGAACTGACATGCAAAGACTCTAGATGTGGTTCATGAAAAGAACAGACATGCAATGACACTAGGTGGATCCATGTGTGGTTTATGGAAGTAACACACATGCAATGACTCTAGCTGTGGTTCATGAAAAGAACACACATGCAATGACACTGGTGGATCCTTATGTGGTTTGTTTAGAAGAACACACATGTAATGACACTGGTGGATCCTTATCTAGTTTGTGAGAAGAACATACATGCACTGACACTAGCTGTGGTTCATGAGAAGAACTGACATGTAATTACTCTAGTTGTGGTTCATGAAAAGAACAGACATGCAATGACACTAGGTGGATCCATGTGTGGTTTATGGAAGTACCACACATGCAATGACTCTAGCTGTGGTTCATGAAAAGAACACACGGGCAATGACACTGGTGGATCCATGTGTGGTCTGTGAAAAGAACAGACATGCAATCACACTGGGTGGATCCATGTGTGGTTTGTTTAGAAGAACACACATGCAATGACTCTAGCTATGGTTAATGAAAAGAACACACATGCAATGACAGTGGTGGATCCATGTGTGGTTCATGAAAAGAACAGACATGCAATGGCACTGGTGGATCCTTATGTGGTTTGTTTAGAGGAACAGACATGCAATTACACTAGGTGTGGTTCATGAAAAGAACATACATGCAATGACACTGGGTGTGGTTCATGAAAAGAACAGACATGCAAAGACACTGGGTGTGGTTCATGAAAAGAACAGACATGCAATGACACTGGTGGATCCATGTGTGGTCTGTGAAAATAACACACATCAAATGACACTGGTTGATCCTTATGTGGTTTGTCTAGAGGAACGCACATGCAATGACGATGGGTGTGGTTCCTGAAAAGAACAGACATGCAATGCCACTGGTGGATCCTTATGTGGTTTGTTTAGAAGAACAGGCATGCAATAACACTGGTGGATCCATGTGTGGTTCATGAAAAGAACACACATGCAATGAAACTGGTGGATCCATGTGTGGTCTGCGAAAAGAACAAACATGCAATCACACTAGGTGGATCCATGTGTTGTTTGTTTAGAAGAAAACACATGCAATGACTCTAGCTATGGTTCATGAAAAGAACACACATGCAATGACACTGGTGGATCCATGTGTGGTTCATGAAAAGAATAGACATGCAATGGCACTGATGGATCCTTATTGGTTTGTTTAGAGGAACAGACATGCAATGACACTGGGTGTTGTTCATGAAAAGAACAGACATGCAATGACACCGGGTGTGGTTCATGAAAAGAACAGACATGCAATGGCACTGGTGGATCCATGTGTGGTCTGTGAAAAGAACACACATCCAATGACACTGGTGGATCCTTATGTGGTTTGTCTAGAGGAACACACATGCAATGACGCTGGGTGTGGTTCATGAAAAGAACAGAGATGCAATGACACTTGTGGATCCTTATGTGGTTTGTTTAGAAGAACAAACATGCAATAACACTGGTGGATCCATGTGTGGTTCATGAAAAGAACTAACATGCAATGACACTGGGTGTGGTTCATGAAAAGAACAGACATGCAATGACACTGGTGGATCCATGTGTGGTTTATGGAAGTAACAGACATGCAATGACTCTAGCTGTGATTCATGGAAATAACAGACATGCAATGACACTGGTGGATCCATGTGTGGTTCATGAGAAGAACACACATCCAATGACACTCGTGGATCCTTATGTGGTTCATGAAAAGAACAGACATGTAGTGACACCGTTGGATCCTTATGTGGTTTGTCTTGAGGAACACACATGCAATGACACTGGGTGTGGTTCATGAAAAGAACAAACAAGCAATGACACTAGTGTGGTTCATGAAAAGAACAAACATGCAATGACACTGGGTGTGGTTCATGAAAAGAACAGACATGCAATGACACTGGTGGATCCATGTGTGGTTCATGAGAAGAACACACATCCAATAATGTTTGGTGGATCCATGTGTGCTTTGTTTAGAAGAACACACATGCAATGACTCTAGCTATGTATCATGAAAAGAACAGACATGTAATGACACAAGTGGATCCATGTGTGGTTCATGAAAAGAACAGGCATCAATGACACTGGTGGATCCTTATGTGGTTTGTTTAGAGGAACGGACATGCAATGACACTGGGTGTGGTTCATGAAAATAATAGACACGCAATGACACCGGTGGATCCATGTGTGGTTTATGGAAGTAACAGACATGCAATGACTCAAGCTGTAATTCATGAAAAGAACAGACATGCAATGACACTGGTGGATCCATGTGTGGTTCAAGAGAAGAACACACATCCATTGACACTGGTGGATCCTTATGTGGTTCATGAAAGGAACAGACATTCAATGACACCGCTGGATCCTTATGTGGTTTGTTTAGAAGAACACACATGCAATGACACTAGTGGATCCTTATGTGGTTTGTGAGAAGAATATGCATGCAATGACATTGGCTGTGGTTCATGAGAAGAACTGAAATGCAATGAATCTAGCTATGGTTAATGAAAAGAAGCCACACATGCAATAACATTGGTGGATCCATGTGTGGTTCATGAAAACAACACACATGCAATGACTCTAGCTGTGGTTCATGAAAAGAACATACATGCAATGACACTGGTGGATCCATGTGTGGTCTGTGAAAAGAACAGACATGCAATCACACTGGGTGGATCCATGTGTGGTTTGTTTAGAAGAACACACATGCAATGACTCTAGCTGTGGTTCATGAAAATAACACACATGCAATGACACTGGTGGATCCATGTGTGGTTCATGAAAAGAATAGACATGCAATGACACTGGTGGATCCTTATGTGGTTTGTTTAGAGGAACAGACATGCAATCACACTGGGTGTGGTTCATGAAAAGAACATACATACAATGACACTAGTGGATCCATGTGTCGTTCATGAGAAGAACACACATCCAATCACATTGGGTGGATCCATGTGTGGTTTGTTTAGAAGAACACACATGCAATGACTCTAGCTGTGGTTCATGAAAAGAACACACATGCAATTACACTGGTGGATCCATGTGTGGTTCATGAAAAGAATAGACATGCAATAACACTGGTGGATCCATGTGTGGTTCATGAAAAGAACTGACATGCAATGACACGTCGTGTGGTTCATGAAAAGAACAGACATGCAATGACTCTGGTGGATCCATGTGTGGTTTATGGAAGTAACAGACATGCAATGACACTAGCTATGATTCATGAAAAGAACAGACATGCAATGACACTGGTGGATCCATCTGAGGTTCACGAGAAAAACACACATCCAATGACATTGCTGGATCCTTATGTGGTTCATGAAAAGAACAGACATGCAGTGACACCGGTGGATCCTTATGTCGTTTGTCTAGAGGAACACACATGCAATGACACTAGGTGTGGTTCATGAAAAGAACAGACATGCAATGACACTGGGTGTGGTTCATGAAAAGAACATACTTGCAATAACACTGGTGGATCCATGTGCGGTTCATGAGAAGAACACACATCCAATCACATTTGGTGGATCCATGTGTGGTTTGTTTAGAAGAACACACATGCAATGACTCTAGCTGTGGTTCATTAAAATAACATACATGCAATTACACTGGTGGATCCATGTGTGGTTCATAAAAAGAATAGACATGCAATGACACTGGTGGATCCTTATGTGGTTTGTTTAGAGGAACAGACAAGCAATGAGACTGGGTGTGGTTCAAGAAAAGAAAATACATGCAATCACACTAGGTAGATCCATGTGTGGTTTATGGAAGTAACAGA